>JAJIYU010004644.1:0-24184 GCA_030144865.1 Tinospora cordifolia
TCTCTCTCTCTCTCTCTCTCTCTCTCTCTCTCTCTCTCTCTCTCTCTCTCTCTCTCTCTCTCTCTCTCTCTCTCTCTCTCTCTCTCTCTCTCTCTCTCTCTCTCTTTTCCTTTCAAATTCTACAATTGCTAGTGCATGAGATTTGACAAGCATATGTTGTGTAGCTTTATAACACAATCCTTTTTAAATTCAGCAGGTTTGTGTAAAAAGCACTGAAAATGAAATATCTGTAGTTCATTAAAAATTTAGGAACCATGTTTGTACTTGGGTTTTTTTTTTTTTTTTTTTCGGTATATATTTTAAAGATCTAATAACTAAAAGCAAGGATGGGGTTTTTCTATCAAGTACTTCTTTGAGTGAAAATCCAATAAATAAACTTCCTTTTATTGTTCATTTGTTCACTTGATTTTTTTATTCATCAATATAAACAAGCCTGGAAATTGCTTTCAAAATAAGATTTGCTGGCAAACATGAGTAGTAAATATTCCATTAATAATGGATTGGAAATTTTTTAACTCCTGTCCTTCATTTGTTTTTACTTACTTTACTTATTTTTTAAAATGACGTTTTTGTGTTCTTATTTCATCTTGAATGGATAGATTCTTACATGCATTTCTTTTTTTGTTTTTTGTTTTTTCAAATTTCACCCATAGGAAGCTCCTCTTGCATTTGTTTCATTCAAGTCTCGTCAAGGTGCAACAATTGCTGTTCAATCTCAACAGCATGACAATCCACTCTTATGGGTTACTGAATTTGCTCCAGAACCAAGAGATGTACTGTGGAAGAATTTAAACGTTCCATACTGCTATTTCGTGCTCCATAAAATTGGTGTTTTTCTTGCAGCATCACTTCTTACAATTTTCTTTGCTATACCAGTCACAGCTGTTCAGGGAATTGCTCAATTTGACAAATTAAGCAAATGGTTTCCTCCAGCAATGGTTGTGCAATTAATGTGAGAATTCTTATTCTTCATTTGTTCTTTTATATTTTAACATGAGAATTCTTATTCTTCTTTTTTTTAATGTTTTTCATTTCTGAGGAAATAAATCTCATTTTGTTAGTCAAGTTTCCATGGTTTCAGTTATTTTCTGGTTGGTCATGTAATTTGTTTTATGGATTTGGTTATTGATAGTTTAATGAACTTGTTAGCCGTTCATTTGTTCCATTATTGAGTGATAGTTGACTCTTCATTGCTACTCTTCAACCTTGTCATTGAAGGGAAATATATGAGTCTGTGTGTTGAATAGTCATACTCAAGATTTTGATGATTGGAGTAAGAGACGTATAAAAGTGGCCACCCAACTAGTCCCTTGGGGCATTGTCACAAACATGAAAGGATGTTGTTCTATGGTGGAGAGGAGCAAATTGAGCATCTACTTCATAGTAGAACTTTATGCCCTTCGACTTTGCCACTTGTTGCTAAAAAATGAATTGAAATTTTTGCATTTATTAAAATTGGAGAATTTGAAGAAAAGAATGAAATATAATTTTGGAAAACAAATGTTGAAATTGAGGTAAGTGGGGTGTGAGTTAAATATTTTTTTAAAAGGCAACATTAGAAAGATAAAAATGAGAAAGCACAAATCGGTTTAAAGAAAATGAGTTTTTTTTTTCAACATAACATGATACAATTTATCTAGTCATAAGGGGTCTTAAATTTATTATGCCAATAAACGTAACATATCAATAATACATAAAGGATTATCTCCATTTTATAAGCTCTTGAGTGTTTTATAAATCCAATATGTGATCTTTTAGTTATTTTAGATGCCATCTAAATGTCATGGGTACTCATTATCATGAAAACAATTAATTTATTCAAAGAAAAAAGTCTTTAATAGCTGTGTAAATTCTAAATATCTAGAATGAGCTATGTACAGTTCACATCATCTCAAATGAAGATAAAAGAATTCAGCTCAAACTAACAAGAATATATCATAGGACTAAGAATTTGACAAACAAGATTAACAAAAGGCCTATATTCCTTGTCTTGGTGATCCAAAGGAATTTCTATTAGTCAAAACCAAAATTACTTTGAAGAAACTGTAAAGTGCAATGTATGTTCGAAATGCCTATGCCTAGAAATGTCTAGTTGATTGCAAGGCTAACTTATGATATACTTTTCCTAGTGGGAGCTCAAGTGTTTCATTGTTTTTAACTCATTTTCTAGAGTAAACCATTTTTCCTCCATTCATTCCTGGTACTTAGAATGGGACTAATTGGCCTTCACATTGCTAAGAATCAGGATAGGAGATTTAGAAGAGGAAAATAAATTATATGAGGATGGGATTTGTATAATATAGTGGAAAGTTGGGGATGTGATGGATTGTACATTAGGAGCTCTTTCTAAGTGCAATAAACAGGTCAAAGTTTGAATAGGCTGATCAAAACACCATGCCCTCAAAGTTTTATGTTCATTAGAATTGAAATTATAATTATTTAGGTTCGTGATCTTTTTCCTCTTTGAGTAAACTTGGAATTATTATTTTATTTCTTTCTTTTTGTTTAATTTTTTTTTAGTTGTTTTCATTTCCATTTTGTGGTGTACTATTTGCTTATATTATTTTAGTAACTACTTGCTTTAAAACCTTAAGTTGGTGGACAAATGTGTAAGTTGTACTGTAAGAGAGTAGGTTGATGGACAAAATTATAACAAGCTATATCAAATTGCTCAACATATGCATGTGGGAATCTCGTGGGAATATATTGTCCTAAGAGAAAGTATAGGAAACTACAAGAAGCACACTTTAATTTTTTGGGTAGTTCATATATATGATTCGATTCACTCTCAAGTTTGATTTTCTTTTTGTATTGGTTAATCTTAAGTGTCTAAATTTTTTCATTCAATCATAAAATTTATATTTCTATGACCGTTACAATGATATTATTGAAAGGGCATATGCTTTGTTGAGGGGGTCAAGCATTTGGATATGCTTGTTGTAGTTATTTTTGGTTGTCTATCACTTTCTTGATGAGTTCCTTTCTTTTATCATGTTTCCTTTCTTAAAATTAATAAAATTTATTGTTTATTGTCCAAAAAAAAAAAAAAAATCTGTAATACCATTTGAAAATGATCCATTGCTACTCACTCTTTGGTACTCAACTAAGTTGTTGTGCTTCTCAAGGGTCTTGATAAAAGCCTTCTTGGTGATTGTAGTAAATCCTATTAGTAGGGCTTAGAGACCTTTTCCTCTCCCCACCAACTTGAAGTTATCACAAATTTTGCATTTTTCTTACCTTACTACGTTATACCAAAAATATATCCAATTCATATTTATGGCTTCATTTTAAACAACTAAGAAGTGATAAATTATTTTGGTCATTTAGCATGGTAGTCTGGTCATCTCAGGCAAAGATACGTATACAATATTTTGAGTAAATTTACAGCTTGTGGTAGTTTCACTAGCAATGGTGATTATACTTATCAACAACTTCAGATATGTCTCATTTGATCTTGGCTAAACTGAAACTTTTTTAAATAAAATATTCAAAAAATAAATAACAATTACAATCCACAAGCAACTTTGAGATGACACATAAAAAAAGTACCTGTACTGCAACTAGAGAAAACAAAGCAGTTTAAAAATTGGTGACAATGTTCAAGACAAATATGTCAAAGTTGCCATGCAGATCTTGTCTCCATGTAAAACCTGACATGCAGTCTGGCATTTTTAACATCATGAACTTGTGGGCAGAGAAGCAAGCCTTGAGGTAGAGGTTAAAACTTATTTAAGATATTCAGTGCTCACCTACACGGTAATCAAAGCCTTTGCTGCATTACAAATCTCCTGCCTCCTCGTCTTTGGTCTTGGAGATGGCCATTTTAGTATCTCCTTCAATGTCTCCCAAGAAGCGGTAAGAATAGCTATCCTTTCTCCTTCTCTCTCTCTTGCTGATGATCCTGATTCTACATTTAGTAAGTTATGCAGGACTGCATCATAACCATGTAGCTCAGAAGTGCTAGGACAGTTGCTTGATCTCTGTGTAGGACATCCTGATTTGACTCTTACATACTTAGTAAATGTAAGTGTGAGCCTTTGACAAGGCTTGCATCCATAAAGAGTCTAAATTAGAATATTGACTGTGTTCTGGCAACTGGAGAAATCTGATTGGTAACATTAATATTGTGACCTAATTAGCTGATCAAACTTTGAATGCTGGTCTTTCTGTGGGTATTCAGGAAAAGCAATTGCCTGATATTATGTTCTTCCATTTCATGTGCTAGTGTGGCTCTTGCAAAATAAGCAGCTTATTTTTACTGTCTTTAAATTCTTTTAGTCCTATCATTTCTATGGGTTTGCAACCATATGTTTAGGTTTCATGAGAGTAGAATATGAAGGAGCAATAACAAGACTGAATCTCATCAACCTTGCTTTACTGAGTTTAAATTTTTTGTAGTTTTGTTTGAGTTCATTGTGAACTCAAATTTTGGATGTCTTTGTTCTTTAATTTATCTTCATAATGAAATATGTTTTTGAGCACCTTTTAACATACTTTCTTGAGATTCTTTGATTACTCTAACCTCAGGAACTTTTGTATTCTAGTTTTCCTTAAGGATAATAAATTATTTTTGGGTCTTGTTGGCATATTCTTTGAAATGGATGCTTTACGCAAACTTAGTGTAATGATTGTGCATTAAGTTTTCTTTGATGTATTTTTGTTGTCTTAATGCACCTCTGCAGACCTAGATTAAGGTCAATAGTGACAGGGTATCTTCCAAGTGCCATTCTTAGTGCCTTTGTGTACATTGTTCCCTTTGCTATGGTTGCAATTGCCACGCTAGAAGGTCTTTTTTCAAGGAGCAAAGGAGAGATAAAAGCTTGCAGCATGGTTTACTACTTTTTAGTGGGAAATGTATTCTTCTTGAGCTTGTTATCAGGATCTTTATTAAATCAAATAGGGGAATCCTTCACCCATCCAAGGGATTTTCCTAGTCATTTGGCACGTGCTGTCTCTGCTCAAGTGAGTTCCATTAAGCATGTTGAGAAAGTTGAAGTAGGCTTATGTTTGAATTAAGTCCAGATAACTGTAACATGATGCAGATTCTGGTTTTCTATTATATTTAGACTGCTTACCAATGTGTTATTTGTTGAAACAAAATCTTTGGATCTAATACTGCAAAATTTTCCAGCTGTTGCTGCAGCGGTGGCTGATGAGCAGGCTGAAAAGCATGCAAAAGTTTATAAACACAGATGATCCTAATCCTGGTGGTGCCATTTCAGCCCACATACCTTAGATAGGGGGTTGGTTCATGCACAAGATAGAGAAATAAGAAACATTTCTTTGGTAGGATATACTATAATACTAAATAAAGAAATTCATTAACATTTAACTGCTTAGATTATTGGATCAAGGCAGTTTATGGTGAGCAATCCACCTCATGGAAGACATTTTGCTGTTTTGAGACTTTTGCTGCTATAATTAACGTTGTTGTAGACCTTCTGTTTAAGTATCAAACTATTACTATTCCTTATATTTGGTTTTAGTTCATGTTATTAGCTACCGTTCCAGGCTCCAATGGATATTGTAAATAACTTTGTGCTTTTAAATCCAAATGCAACATCTTTTATTTGGAAAAACAAAATCTTGAATTACTTTAAATTTAATAATGTTGGGGTAAGCATGTGAAGCCTTCCATTAAATTTTGTGTATCTAAATAATAACTTTAATCAATCTATAATAAAAATGAATTGTGGTTTTCATGAAGTATCAGTTACAATTAAATTTGTCATATGTTTGGCATATTATTTTGGATGTTTTTATTATTTATACTTATGTTTTCTTGGCTTTGGGTTGCCTTAAGGCACCATAGCTCTTATTGCTCCTGTGCTTCTTTTCAGGGTGATTTCTTCATGACATACATTTTGACAGATGGCCTTTCCGGGTTCTCATTGGAGATTCTTCAGCCTGGGTTACTCATTTGGGATTTTATGAGAGTTCATACATTTGGTCGAGGAAAAAATAAGAATCCTTATCTTTTCTCGTTTCCTTACTACAGAGTTATTCCTTTAGTTTCAGTTTCAATACTTATTGGAATGGTGTATGTAGTCATTGCTCCATTGCTTCTTCCATTTCTAGTGGTATACTTATTTCTTGGCTATGTGGTTTATATCAACCAGGTTAGTGCTGCGCCCTTATCATTGATTTACTACTCACTGGATTTCTGTTTGTAGTGTGATCTGTCTATGACAATGTTAGTGATCAGTGTAGACCAAGTTTGCTTGTCTTACATTGTCTTCCATTGATCCCTTGGTTTTTTTTAAATCAGATTTTACTTATTCTTCATTTCAGTCAAGGTAATGAGTTGGGCAATAGATTTTTTTTTTGAACTAACTAGGCAAAGTCATGAAGATTTAAATGAGAATGCATAAAGTTGAGGTTGAGAAACAAGTTGCTTGTTTTTCGTCTTCACGTTGATTTGCCCTTGACATTTTGGGTTAATATGGAAATTTTTGAAATTTGACTTCTCTGTTGAATAACTCCAACGAAATTTCATCTCATAATGAATCATCTGGATTAAATTAAGTTTAAGAAATTGACACAAGAGAACATTGTTATTGAGAATTTTTTTTTTTTTGAAAGGAAACTGCTAAGTATTATAAATAAAATAATAAAGACAAGTACAATATACATATGAGGGAAGAACAAACAGAAACACAGAATATCCTTAAAACCCCCTTAGGTCTCTACAAAATTTGACCACCCGTTCACCTGGGTGTTGAAAGAATACCCTTTAGAGAATTTACTATTTGCAACCTAAAAGGAGGCTAGAAAATGAGAGCTTCCCAAACTCAGGTTGCCAAGCATTCTTCCTCGTTAAAGATTCTTTATAGAAGTTCTACTGTTTGTACACAATATTTTATTTCTTATTAAATATTGATAAATCTTAATATATTGGTTGATAGTTGATTTGTAAGTGGTCTTATGTTGATGAAATTGGTAGTTGGTATTGCAAGACTGAACTAGGCCTTTTAAGCATTGGTGTTGGTGGGAGTAGGAAGCATGTTTGAAATTTGAACTTAGACTGACTTCAGATAGATATAGGTCAAATATTTTAGTCCTAGAAGATTTTAGTAAAATCTTGTTTTCTTTACCTGAACCTGGAATTTCATTTTGTCCTTCCTCTCCCCTGCCCCCCTCTCTTTTTCCCTCTTTTTTCCTCTAGGCAGCCTTCTTCAGCTGGGTAGGAACATTTTAGTCTCAGTTTGTGTGCTTGATACTGTTTGTGCTCCTCTTGTATTGGCTTTGCGTTCTGCCTCTATTGATATTTTTTCTTGTTGTCTCTAAAAAAGTGTGCAATTCTTTATTTTATTATGTGGTTCTATCAAGAATTTAGTGAGAGATCCTATGTATGATACACAAGTGCTTTCTTCCTGTTATTAACTTTGGATTTTGCTAAATCTTGCCAAATTTTCTAAGATTTTGGTCCATGGATACTGCTGCAGAAAGTTGGACAAAAGTCTTTGATTTCAACAATTTACCTATGCATATTGACTCATTGGAGCAATTTAATTAGTTTCCCAAGCAAAAGACTAATTGTTAGACTGACATTATATTCAATGTAAAATAGCATCCAATACAGCGAAAATTTGTTTGAGTGTGATATACTGGCTAGACACATTGAAATAACCATCAATGCTTTCATCAAATGATATTTTACAACTGAACAACGATTTGAGGAAATTCTCTATGGTTAATGTAGTCTAGTTGTTGAATAAATATATTTTAAATGGTTTTACTTTTAGGACCTTAGGTCTCCAAATTTCCATTGGTTCCTAAATCAAACTAGGAAGATAGAATCTTGAGAGCCATTTGGCTTTTGTTAAAAATATTTCCACACCTTCTTCTTCCATGTGACAGGAGGCTTATGTTTTTAATTTAGTCAAAATTTACAGAAATTTATATACTGCATTTGTTAAACTTCTTTTTTCTTCTCTAGATATGCTTATGTTGCAACAGATTTTGAATTATGTGTGCTATCATGGTCAATCTGTGGTTATTCATGATGCCATCAATGTCTGGATGCTGCAGATTCAAGATGTATATGATACGGCGTATGAGACATGTGGACAATATTGGCCATACATTCATCATTATGTTATTGTTGCCATTGCACTTATGCAAATTACTATGATTGGGTTATTTGGTTTGAAGTCGAAGCCAGCAGCATCTATTTCAACTGTACCTCTCTTCTTACTCACATTGTTGTTCAATGAGTACTGCAAGATCCGTTTTCTACCAACTTTCTTCAATTACTCTATTCAGGTATGTTCAACTCGAACAGGGTTATCATTAAAACATAAAAAATTACAACTTTAATAATGTAAAGTAGTGTTCTACAATTTCCAGCCATACAGAAGTGTATGTTTTTTTAATAAGTCTTCCTTATGTTATTCTTCTTTACTCTCCATTTGGTTTGGCCCGTGATTTCTTTTCACTTTTGGAGCATGGACTTGCCTGTCAGCCAACATAATTATGTACATAACATTTTGATACTTGGATATATTAACTTTTTAATTTTCCATTCCCTGCACCTAGTAGAAACTATGGAAATACCAAGCGCATTATTCACTTTGCTTCTAGTGGAAAGTAGTTTGAAACCATTGTAGTTTTTTTTTTTTAAAAAAGGAGCTTTAATACATTTGCTAATATTTGTTAATGGTTTCTGCCAATTTTGATCCAGAATGCGGTAAAAAATGATGAACTTGATGAGAGGGAAGGTCTGGCAGAAGCCAATCGGGAAAACGCAATTGTTGCATATGTACAACCTTTTGTGAGACCCATGAGTTTCCTTGGTCAAGAATCAAGCTCAACACAACCATTAGTCTCTTCAGCATAAGTTTGCATGACTCTATGTTTATTCATTCTTTCTGTGACATCCCTTTTTTCACATCTATTTGGTTACAGTACTTAACAACTTAGTAACTCTTGCTGTTATTCCTTTTTGAGCTCTTCAATTACTGCTGCTATTGTGCAATAGATTGACCTTTACATCTCTTGCTCATTCTATTCTTTCTGGAAAACTGATCAATTTCGAATTCGGTTCATGATTGACATTATTATCATTTGTTCTTTTGCTTATATATATATATATATATGTGTGTGTGTGTGTGTGTGTGTGTTAATAGTTATAGCTTTGTAGCTTGGGTGGATGGACTGTGTTACAGAGTTTCAAGCTCTATGGATTATTGCACTCAAAAACTGAAGGTTACGGTATCATCTTCTTTTCGTACTGGTATTGCCATGCATGTAGGCCTCACCTTGGTTTTTGAACTCAAAAAGAAAAAAAAATAATAAAATAAAAACTCAGAAATTAGCTTTTTTGTTTTGGAAAAAATATATATATTTTTTAAAAAAGGTAATATATATATACACTGAACTTTTTACAGCCAAACAATTTTTTAAAAATCTTTTTGAATTTTCTGTATCATAAACGTGGCCTAAATGTTATTTTAATAATAAATGTAGGAAATGATAATTGTCTATACTATGAGGGGGTAGAGAGTGCAACATTAGCTTTTGTATTTATATTCAGCCTTTTGCTCAAATAATGAGGAATCAAGGAGGAGATGATAATCACTTGATTCATCTCCTTCCTCAGAAAACATCTACTTCCCATCATAAGATGAAAGTAATGCGATTAAACCAATACCCGCTGACCCCTACTTGCTCATATAATTCCTCACCAAATAGTAAATAGGTTAAGGCAGCAAAAGGGTTTAATATTCTAACAAAATATGCTCAAACCCAAAGGTTAATTATTTCAGTGGACAATGGTGAGTGTAAACTTGCCCGTTGGAAAAAACTCCATGGAGGAAACATTGCTAAAAACTTAAGGGGAAGTGTATTAATTCAATCCAAGTGTTTTTTTGTTTTTAATAATTTCAAATGACAATTGAAATTGTAATTACCAAGAGTCATAAAAGAAATTATAATTACATTTGAAACGATCAAAAAGAAATGTAAGTTGATATATCTATAAAGTTAAAAATTAAATAAAAAAATCTTTGAGGGGAAGTTGTTTAGGGATTCTTTGGTGATTAAAATTATAAAATTTATCGTGTTTTCTTTATTTGTAATAACTTGAATTGAGATGATCTAGCACTACTTTCTAAGAGTAGCGAGTCTAATAAATTTGTCATAACTTTATTAAATGTCTTTGTCACAAATAATAAAATCTATTCAAAAAGTGGAAAGAATAAGGTAACTATTTAGTTTTCAACGGCTATATTTTTAAGTGTTTGTATTATATTTTAAAGGGTCTAAGGCATTTTTAATGTAACATCACAATGGTTTTGCGTTGGAGACGATATTGAGTTAGATTACTGTACAGTGTTATTTCCTATACCATTTTGGCTTGAGTGCTTGTTTTAATTCATTACTTATTTATTTATTATTTTTAATTTTAGTATAAATAATATAAATATAAAAATATAAATGAAGTTAGAAATGGTGTAATAAATTGAAGAAAAAAATTAATATTTGATGTTAATTTTATACTCAAAATGTCATACAAATTAGATTATTTTCGTGTAAAATGTTGGAGATGAATATAAACTTTTGGTACCCGTTGAAAAAGAAAAGAAAAAATAATAAATAAAATAAGAATAAATATGGAATTTCTACCAACAACAGATGGCTGAGAAAGAAGCTGATGGGCCCACGCGCATGAACGGAGGCGTGGACTACTGTGGAACTCCACTACACGTGTGGTGATATCATTTTCTATCTTTGTTTCATAATTGAAAATTTCCAAAGGCTCTTTTGGGAGAGCCAATCTTCTAATGGAGCTCTCAGCTTTCTCTGCTTTCAGCAACCAACAAGCCAAACATGCCACTTTTGAAATGAAATTTCAGTAAGCTTTCTCTTTAATTCAACTCAGTTCAATTAAAGGGTTTGAATTGTGGAATTTCAGTTGAATTTTACTCTTTTTTTTTGTTAAAAATCATATATTCTGATACATGTAAAGAAATCTTGAGAATTTTTAGCAGACCCACTTTAAATTCTTGCGATTGGATAAAATTTTCTATCTATTTCGTGATTCTTCTTGCAATTCTCTAGACCCGGATAAAATTTTCTGGGTGTTGCTCATTTCTGCTATAAATTTTGCAAATTCTCAGAAATTCAGTTTGAAATTGGGATTGTGCTGAAACCCAGTTCCTATTTTTGGAGAATTGGCAGGACCCACTTCAGTTTTCCATGGATACTTTGCTTAGAACCCATAATAAATTTCAATTGTTGCACCCTCTTCCTAGGTTTCCTGAAAGACATAGTTCTTCAAGCTGTAGTAATGTTAAGTTTCAAAACCAGGAGTTAAGGGCTTGTCCTGGTAAATATTGTCAAAAATTGTGTAGAAATGGTATTGTGATGAAGGCCAAAACTGGTGCTTTATTGGAGCTTGTTCCTGAGACCAAGAAGGAAAATCTTGAATTTGAGCTGCCCATATATGATCCTTTAAAGGGCGCTGTTGTAGACCTAGCTGTTGTTGGGGGTGGTCCTGCTGGGCTTGCTGTTGCTCAACAGGCATCTGAAGCAGGCCTTTCTGTGTGTTCTATAGACCCTTCTCCTAAATTGGTTTGGCCTAACAATTACGGCGTCTGGGTCGATGAATTTGAGGCCATGGACTTGCTTGATTGCCTTGATACAACCTGGTCTGGCGCCGTTGTCTACATTGATGACCAAGAGAAAAAGTACCTCGATAGACCCTACGGAAGGGTTAATCGGAAGCATTTGAAATCTAAGATGATGCAGAAGTGTATATCAAATGGCGTCAAGTTTCATCAGGCTAAGGTCATTAAGGTCATTCATGAAGAGTTCAAGTCTCTCTTGATATGTAATGATGGAATCACAGTTCAAGCTTCGGTTGTGCTTGATGCCACCGGTTTCTCAAGGTGCCTTGTTCAGTATGATAAGCCTTACAACCCTGGATACCAGGTTGCTTATGGCATTTTAGCAGAAGTAGAAGAACACCCATTTGATTTGGATAAGATGGTTTTCATGGATTGGAGAGATTCCCACTTGAATGGCAAACCTGAACTGAAACAGAAGAATAGCAAGATCCCAACATTCTTATATGCAATGCCCTTTTCATCCAACCTGATTTTTCTCGAAGAAACGTCTTTGGTTGCTCGCCCGGGAGTGCCGATGGAAGATATTCAGGAAAGAATGGTGGCTAGATTGAGGCATTTGGGCATTAAGGTTAAGAGCATTGAAGAGGATGAGCGGTGTGTTATTCCGATGGGTGGGCCTCTCCCGGTACTGCCTCAGAGAGTGATAGGTATCGGTGGAACGGCAGGAATGGTGCACCCATCAACAGGTTACATGGTAGCTAGAACTCTAGCTGCAGCTCCAATAGTTGCAAATTCTATAGTGAAGTACATAGGATCTGAAAAGGGCCTTTCTGGGAGCGAGTTATCTGCTGAAGTTTGGAGAGATTTGTGGCCTATAGAGCGGCGGAGGCAACGTGAATTCTTCTGCTTCGGTATGGATATCCTTCTTAAGCTCGATTTGCATGCCACAAGAAGGTTCTTTAATGCATTTTTTGATTTAGAACCGCATTATTGGCATGGTTTCTTGTCATCTAGATTGTTTCTTCCTGAGCTTGTAGTTTTTGGTCTTTCCCTATTCTCTCATGCCTCTAATGCTTCAAGAGCAGAGATAATGGCAAAAGGCACTCTTCCTTTGGTTAAAATGATCAACAACTTGGTAAGAGATGGAGATTAGTTTCTGTTGTAAGTTATATTCAATGTTGTAATGTACCTGCTTTTACAGATTGCACTCTTTATCAATTTTAGTTAATGAACCCACTTTGCCATGCTTGAGTCTCCAGCCAATTTTATGTGCAGTTCAAGATTAATTACCGTTCAAACTACTATAAAGCTCAAATGGTTCATTTTAAAAGATACTTTTAATTTGGTGAAGTTAAATGGTTCATTTAAGTTAACAACGGAAAACTATCAGAAATTGTACTAAATATACTATTATGGAGTTTTAATATATCATTTAATTTATTAAAAAGTCCTGTTTTCAGCTAAATGGTGTTATTAGTTTTATGGCTATTATATATTACGTGTATTTCACTAATATTTTTTTTTTCCTTTCTTTTTAAGATAATTTTCTCAAAATTTCCCTAATTTGGCATCATCTTTTTTCTATTTTAAAACATGTAAGCACAGATTTGTTGAAAGTAGCTAAATAAATTTCATATTCATGTTAATCCTTATTTTATTTTATTATTTTTCTAATGACTTCCAAAAAATTTATTGAAAATGAGTGTAGTTACCACATTCTATTATACATAACTTAAACCCTTTTTTCATTTTTAAAGAAATTATGGTGTTACTTGAATTTGCAAATTGCTACACCAAGACTGAGTTTGTGATCCACACACCGTAATTTAATTATAATGGGATATAGCGACTAGGGCATTGTAGTACATAAATAAAATGAGGTTAAGATAAAATAAAGAATGGTTAGATGTATTATTTTATTTTATTTTTCCCTTCCCACCACTTTTAATTTATTTTTCACTTGTATTGCTAAAGTAATTTGTTACATAAATACTTTTTTTTTTTTGGATATTACTCCTTTAAAAAAGTAAAATTTAGTTTTAAAAATTTTCTTTAAACTTATTTCAATTATTTCCTTTTATCCGTTCTATTTTAACCTTATTATTATAAAAAAAAATTCCTTCTTTAAAAAAATTAAAACTCTTCTTTTTGACTTTGTTATCATGTTACAAACTTATATTATCTTATTTTCTTGTTTAGTTTATTGAGAGAAAGGTTTCGCTGTTGAACTTTGCTATAATATATATATATATATATATATTAAACCGATAGTTAAAATAAAAAAAATAAAAAATGAAAAAACTTTAACTTTAATTTTTAAAAATTAAGTTATTTATATTTTTGTAAACTTAAAAGGGTACACGACTTTTGGACTTTTTTTTCCCCTTCTTGTTAACATGTTACCTATTTATCTTGTTAGACCAACACACTTTATTAATATTAAATTGAGAATTGTTAGATTTCTTTTTTTTTTTTTTTTTTTTTTTATAAATCGGCATCAGAGCGTCTCCACAGAATTAAAGAAATAAAAGTGTAAAATATTATTATTATTATTTTTAAAAATAATTGAGAAGTTATTTTAATATTTTACTAACCAAAATGTTTATGTTAGGACCAATATGCCACGTGGATGAATAATAAGGTAACATGGCAGCTGTGTTGGTGTGTGTACAAGAAAGACGATCTTTCAATTTTAGATAAATCCATTATAGGATTTTCACATCTTTGCATAAGAAACACTTTTTTACTATATATATATATATATATATATATATATTTATTTATTTATTTATATATTTAACACATCTTTCTATATCTAGTAGGATAATGTTTGCCACTATTGTTTGCACAATCTTGTTAACCATAGTCGTTGCATTATTGGACATTCTTGAAGAAAAAGGAAAAAGTAGAATAAAGAAAAAAAAATGAACTCATTAGATTGTTAAGAGTTTGAGTATATCTTAAACCATGTTTGAATTAACTTTCTTAAATAAGTTTATTGGCAGGACAAGATCAAATTAGTGAATTAATTTGACAAGCTTTTTGAATGTTAAATATCTTGTCATAAGGAGCGTGGAATATGGAAATATGATAATATATTTCTCGATATGTTGCTAATCATTTTAGAAGGAAGAAGAACCTTTCAAAAGATTTAAAACAATTTTAGCAAGAAGATTTGACTTGTTATCTTAGTGATCCAGTGTTACATAATAGTTGCGATAATATGCGAAACAGTATGATGCAACAAATATTTCATGAATGGAATTGCTTACATGTGGTTGCCTATAATTTCACTGGTGTTCTAGAAGTTCGAGTGTTAGTGGAGAACGTGAAGAACTTAATGTCTATATCTATAGTAATGTTCTTTTTGTGTCTGAGTGTTATTATAAAAATTATCTTTTAGTCTTGTTAATGTGACACCCTGCCTCCTGATGACCATCTCTAAGGATACAATGTCTATATTACCTCATTCATTATAAAATGCAATCTAAGCCGTTAATACAACATTAATTGCCGTGGTTCATCAACCATCTGTTCATGATGCACAAAGGACTGATCGGGCCATTTGGGAAATAGATCATTACTTTTACTCTTTCTAGTGCTTGTGTCACAATCTTACTTAAAAAAAAAAGTCAGCAGATAAAAGTAACCACATATACTAAAGGTGATATCATATAAATTTAACCATCATGTCTAATCATCAATAAGATAATTCTCCTACATTTCAATAAATACAACTACTGTTTAGGCGATTAGGCCCCATAACCTTTAGTTATGCAACTCGCAAAATAAAACAACCATGAAACTATAGGGCCACCATGCCCAACAAAATTGAAGCTACTATTGAAAGTAAACATTGATTGTGAGGTGTCCCCAACCATTCTAGAAGTAGGGTGAACTCAAAGAGTTTACTGGATCGAACCAAATATTTAAACCATTATGTCAATAAAATAAACATACATGTAACACTTCCAAGCATTAGGGGTTTTGTAATAACCCAAATTTTTATGACACGTTGACATGAAGTATGTGTGTACAATTATGTATTGTACACGTACATATATGTGTACATGTATGTATAAATAATGTTTAAGTAATATATATATATATATATGTATATATGTATACGAGGTTCGTGAAGAAGAAATAAATGAATTTTAAAAAATACTAAATAAATATAAAAATGTTCGGAATCATGATTTAAATTATTATTACAATATTTATTAAAAAAATAAAATAAATTACGTGCTTTAAGTTGAGAAAAAATCGAAAAACAAAAAGGTTACTTATGGGGGCCTTTTTCAACTGATTTCAGAAAAAAAGAGAGAGTTGGACAAAAATATCAAAAATATTTTAAAAAATTATAAGTAAATATATGATTTAGGGTCAAAATGGGAATAATTTATATAAGGTATATGGTTATGAAATTAATTTATATAAGGTAGGTATTTATGAAATTAAAACAAAGGTAAAATTGGGAATAAGTTATATAAGGTTAGTGTTTAAGGAATTAATTTTTCTAAACTAGGGTAAAATTGAAATTATTTTCGGTTATGTATAAAAATCACGACTTTTTGTTTCAATCGTTATCTTTTTTGTTATTTGGTTTTCAACTTTACAAAACGCACAGATAGCAAAGGAAAAGGAAACGAAAATAGGGAAATTCGATTTTTCGCCAAATTCGACGCATAGGTAAGTGATTTTCTTAAAATGCTAATTAAGCCTCCTAGGATGTAATTTTTACTATGGATAGTGTTTTATACTTGTACCAAAAAATTGGGTATTGTTCTACAGTGAATAAAACTTAGTAAAAGTTATACCAAGATACTCTTGGTGATAAGTAGATCCCAAATATACAATTAGTTTCCATTTGTTTATCTTGTATATTCTAAAATAAATACCCAAAGTTTTATAACCTTTGGATGAGTTTTTGATGGTGTTAAACCCCAATAAAACCTTGATTGAAACCCATAGCGGTGTGTAAAGAATGAAAATACGTGCCCATTGATACCAAATTCATAAATTTTGGATATCAATTGAAATTTTAGTAAGCGATTGAGCCATAGGGTTATTTATTGAAAATAGAAATTTTAATAAAAATATAATTAAAAAAGCTGATTTTTTATATTTTCTGCTATAAAATTATTTTATATGAGCAAAAAAAAAGTAATATCAAAGATTATTAAGTATATTCGAGTTAATGCGCACCAATAGGTAGAATTAAATGAATATCTTGAGTCAAATAGGAGCGATAAATGCGTGAAAAATTATTTATAAAATAAATTCAAATGAGTTGAATTTAATTTGAGGCATGTAAAATGATTTGTGATGACATGATTTGATTGGTGCTGTGGAACTAGACTGTTATTGGATATTAAGAATTGGTTGGACAGAAATTGATGAGTAATCTTTACTTGTGATATTATGTCTGACATTGGTATTAAATTAAACTGTTGCTTTTTATTAAATAGAACGAGGTATATTGCATTTCATACGTATTTGAATTCCAGGAAATGATTTTGATGCATTGTAGTATGTCAATGACGTACCTAAGTAGGTTACTGACATGACAACATTTCTATTGGTCATAGTCTCTGGGAACAGACTCACAGGATTGACCGTTGTGGTAATCTTGGTTGGTGCATTCCTGGCATGAGATGAATGAGATAAAAATGAGTAGATAATTGGATAACTAGAGGTTTGGTGCACTCCTCATTTACGCGGTGAGGAGCAGATTTGCTCTGTTATCTGGAAGGAACAAGACGGCTCATGTTTTAAAAGAGTGCATGTTATTGAAATCAAATGCATATTTACACATTAAATTATGCACGTATGTTATGTTTACTTCATTTCGCAAGTGATTTGAATTTGTTTTACTTCGCATGTTTTTATACATATGATGGCTATATAATACCATAAGTTAGATTATTCACTGAGCTTGTTGTTTGTTCACTCCATTCTCAATTATTTTCTCCAGGTTCTGACAGGAAAGGTTAAGGGAAGATGATGTGAAATGGTTATTGGGTGTTTTTTTTGAAGTTAATAGTATGTGAGAAGTGTAAACATTAGTTAGATTATTATTTTGGGAAATGGATATAAATGTGTTGTCATTTGAATGTATTATTAGAACAAATGATGGATTTTGTGGATGTATGGTTATGTGGATGAAGAAAAATATGTGGTTTTGTATATTGATTGTGATTACCAGATGTTTTGAAATTTGTGAAATGTTATATTTTTAGAGTAGACTCTATCAAAATTTTTAGAAAAATTGAGTGATTTGGTTCAGAAGGCTTACAGGGTTTTCAGACATGTTAGAGTTCTAACATGTTTGGGAATTCTGTGTCGGTCGTGACGTCACCTGCGAAGGAGTCGCGACAGGTTTTAAACATCAGGTTATTTTGAGTTGTCATGAAGACCGAAAGGATTCACCTCGGTGTTTCCATATGGTCCAGATATCATCTAGAGGCAACACCGAAAGGCTGATAACCTATTCAGAACCCTAATTGGGGAGTGAGGTCTTCTGTGTAATATCCCACATCAGTCCGACTCTAGAGAAATTCTTGAGCTAAATGCACATTCGAAGGTGTCTCATTGCGCCGAATGCTTTTGGAAGACTCAGGTTCGAGTCTTGCCAAGAACAAAACCCTGCACCCAGTCCGTGGTGGCTAAGGTGGGAACAATATCGGTACGTAGTGGGCTCGGGTTGTTACAAATGGTATTAGAGTCGCTCTGTGTGTATCGGAGGTGTGAATCTTGAGGATGAGATTGCTCCCAAGGGAGGTGAATTGTAATATCCCATATCGGTCCAACTCCAGGAGGATTCTCGGGCTAAATGTGCATTCAAAGGTGTCTCATTGTGCCAAGAGCTTTTAGGAGACTCAGGTTCGAGTCTTGCTAAGAACAATAACCCTACATCCAGTCAGTGGTGGCTAAGGTGTAGACAATATCGGTATGTAGTGAGCCCAGATTGTTACACTCTGTGACCCTTAAATCTCATCTCACCGCTATCACCGTCGTGATAATATTATCAATCTCAACAAGCAAATAAATGGCCAAAGTTGAGTCTAGGTAAGGCCACCTACGATGACACCTAATGGCCGATTATTGCCTCGATACGTGGTTAAGATCTTTATTAGTCTTTCTTAGTGCACATCACAACATAAAATGAATGGAAATAAACTTTTAAAATAACTTTTTTCATGACATTCCGAAATAGTAACATCTTATTTAATCAATCATCTCATATGGGCAATAAATACAAGCAAGGATAAATCATGCTATAGATCATGCATTCATTCAAATCCTTCAAATCACATCATTAAATACACACATGTATAACTTATTTAAATTGACATAGTAAATTAAAACTCGGTAGTTATCTCCACTTGAATTGCTAAAGTTTCAACTTCTCCAGAAATTGTTTTCACACGAGTTTTGAACCTACATATGTTGAATGAACACATAGTTTATTCGTATACCATGAATGGCCTTATATTGACTCAATATTATTTTTGTTGACTTCATAATGACTTGAATAATTTTATGTAATACCCCAATTATTTTGTATACAAATATGCATATACAATTTAATTAATATAGATACATGAATATATATATTAATTGGTGTCTATATATGTGACATTTGGGTGGTATATATTAATTGGTGCACACACACACACATATATATATATATATATATATATATATATATATATATATATTATTTTGAAGTGATTAATTGAGACATATGCAATTAAATGATTTATTTATTGGTGTAGAAGCATATATGCACATGTATATATATAGGTATACATTAATTGATATATGTATTAATATATTATTACTAAACATATAGTAAGGTTAGTTAATAGCAATATTTAGTATTAAAATACACACACACACACACACACATTTATATATATATATATATAAATTATGGCGCATGGGCCCAAGGCCCATGCGTTGTGCCAGGCGCATTGGGCCGTGCACGAAATCGCACGCAGGCTTGCATGCCTGTGCGCTATTGTTTATAAAATTTTTTTTTTAGAAAAAATAAAAGAAAGAAATCGAAAAAAAACACAAAGAAAATACCGAAAAATCTCAGAAAAATACCAAAAAATCTCTAAAAATTTAAATTTCAAACCCTACCGTCTCAACTAAACAAAAATGAAAGTTTTCCATATTAGGAAGGTGAAATTTTATGAAAGTAGCCCTCCGAAACTCTATATAAACCCCTGCCCTACCTATTTCATTTATCCTAGAACGAGAGTTAAAATTCCTCTTGCTCTCTCTCTGTCTCCTTCTTGGCACCCTCAGTCCATTTTCTTTTCTTGAGCTATTCTAAATAGCATGCGAGGTAATAGCAATGAAGTGCTACAAAGATTTAGGAAGCGATCTCGAGGTGAAATTCTTTTATTTCTTTTAATTTATTATTTTGATTTAAATAATGTTTGTTTGTGTGCTTAGTTTAATTCATGTTTTTTTTATGGTATTAAATTATTATATTGCTTATGACTGAGAGAGTATGCTCTGTAGTTGCGTCTTGTATGATCTTTTACATCAAAAATTGAATGTCATTGTTTCATTTATGTAAATGTTAATTTATAGTGTTATATCGTTGGTGTGTTTAATTACTGTTGAAATATTTAATTACTATGTTCTTGCGCAAAAAAAAAAGATTAAATAAAGATTTCAACCATGTACCGGCACGAGGACGGATGTTCTTCGTGTGCGTTCCAACCTTTTGAACTGGCTGTCAGGATTGGCACCAGAGCAGACTAGGTTTCAGGAGTGATCCCACTTCATAGAGAAAAGCTTGAGTTTCAGGATTGATCTCTCTCCCTAAATCTGGAGCACAGAGGTTAATCCTTTTGGTCTAAATTATAATTGAAATAATATATTGTTTTAATCGATTAAATCGTTGAAAGTATTTGATATGCTTGTATTATTTGGTCAAAATAATGAATTAAATAGATAAAATTGATTCACTGGGCTTTTTAGCTCACCGTCTCATTTTTCACATTTCAAGAAATTAATTTATCAGTCTACGTGGAAGATTATTTATTAAGAATTTTTTTATTTATGTATTTCATTGTAGGGCACATGGGCCCAAGCCAAATTATTTATTTCAGTTTTGAATTTATTTTCCACTATAATGGTTTATATACTAAGAATTTTAGAGTAAATAAATAAAAGATTTTATTTATTTATAATGCCATGAATTATTTTGTACATAAACTAATGTATGCAAAAAGTCTCATGGGTTTGAGACTTAGAAAGATTATCACGTAGCATGGGCTCGCCTCCCGGGAGACCTAATACCGTCGGATGACGGGGACGATGGGGCATGGGAGGTGGGGTGTTACATTTTAATTGACTCTATTTTTTTGCCTTTTTTATTGACTTCATAATGACTTGAATGACTTTATATTGACTTAAATAACTTTGTATTGACTTCATAATGACTTGAATGACTTTCTATTGGTTTGAATGACTTTGCATTGCCTTGAATGACTTTGTATTGACTTGAATGACTTTGTATTGATTTTATAACGACTTTATCCCTTAATGATTTCATAATTGACTTCATAATGACTTGTAGATAAGCATTATCTAGTTCATGATTACCTTTAGATAAAATTTCTCTTTTACCCTTCTACATTATCAGCATGTCATGAATGCGTGTAGATAAGCATTATTCATTTTATGATTATGTAATATCTGAAATTTTAAGTGTTGTAATACCCGAAATTTGAGTTTAAAACACACTTTATTGGTGCATATACGTATATATAGATTTGTGATGAAATTAATTAATTGACATAGAAGTATATAGGGATATGCATTAATTAATGTTAGACATATAGAAATGTTGGGTAAATATACTCTTCTCTATTTGAATAAGAAAATAATATTTTAGTATGATATTAATATAGAAAAGTATGTGTATAAAATATTGATTAGATGCATTCATGAAAATAATATTTTGTTTAGTATGATAGTAATATATATAGAAAACTATATGTGTAAAGAAAATGCATTCATAAATGCAACATCTTATTTGGTGTGATGTCAAGGTATGCATATATAGGAAATGATAGTCCCACATTGGAAAAATAGAAACACTAGTTGAAAGAGGACTTTATATAAACCTCCTTATTCTACCCATCTCTCTTTGCTCTTTCTTTGCCTCATTCTTGACAACCTTAGTCCTAGTCCTTCCTTCTCTTGATCTATTTTAAATAGCTTGTGAAGTAGTAGCAACGAGGTGCTACAAAAGTTAGGAAGCGATCTCGAAGTGAATTTCTTTTCCTTCTTTTAATTTATTATTTTGACTTAGATAATGCTTGCTTGTTTTGTTAGCTTGATTTTTATTCTTGTCCTTCGTATTTATGCCTTTCAATTATTATGTTGCTTATGACCAAGAGAGTATGCTCTGTAGTCACGTCTTGCATGATCTTCTACATCAGAAATCGAAAGTCAACATGAATGTTATACTGTTAGAGCTATTATTTATCATACACCAATATGCTGTTTATGACTAAGAGAGTATACTCTGTAGTTGCGTCTTGTACGATCTTCTACACTAAAAATCGAAAGTCATCGTTTGAATGTTTTACTGTTTGAGTGTTTAAATACTGTTGAAATGTTTATTTACTATGCTATTGCACACATAACTAAGATTAAACAAAAATCTCAACCACGTACCGTCACTAGGATTCTCCGTGTGTGTTACCAGTTTTCTTTTGACTGGTTGTCATGTTTGGCACCAGAGTGGACTGAGTTTTCATGAGTGATCCCACTCCACAGAGAAGGGTTTGAGTTTCAGAATTGATCTCTCTCCTTAGATCTGAAACACAGAGGTTAATCCCGTTCAGTCTAAACTACAAATGAACTAATATATTGTTTGAATCGATTTAATCTCTGAAAGTGTTTGATATGCTTGCATTGTTTGATTGAAATAATGAATTAAATAGATGGAATGATTTACTGGGCTTTTTAGCTCAACCCCCTATTTTTCACATTAATTGTTTTTTTTAATTGTAAGGCATGTGGGCCCAAGTTAAATTACTTATTTTAGTTTTGAATTTATTTTTGCTGTAATGGACCATGTACTCAAAAATTTAGAGTAAATCAATAAAAGATCTTATTTATTATTATGTCATTTTGTACATAGACTAATGTACAGAGGAACTCTCATGGATTTGGGTCTAAGAAGAAGAACAATGTACCACAGGCTCGTCTATCGGGCAGCCCAAGATTATTGATCAAAGAAAATAGAACGTCAGATAATATAGAAGATGGGGCTTGAGAGGCGGGGTGTTACAGATTACCTTTAGATAAAATTCTTCTTTTTTTTTTTCTTCTACATTATCAGTATGTATAATTGCTTGTAGATAAGCAACATCCACTTCATGATTACCTTTTATGATTACCATTAGATAAAATTCCTCTTCTACCCTTCTACATTATCAGCATGTCATAAATGCTTGTAGATAAAAATTATCTAATTCATGATTACCGTGATTGCCATTAGATAAAATTTGACTTCACATCAACTTCGCATTGACTTTACATTGACTTTATATTTATTTGATGTTTCTTTCATAATTGACTTTACATTGACTCCATAATGACTTTATAATTGACTTTGCATTGACTTCATATTTATTTGATGTTTATTTTATAATTGACTTCACAGTGACTCCATAATGACTTTATAATTGACTTCGCATTGACTTTACATTGACTTCATATTTATTTGATGTTTTTTTCATAATTAACTTCACATTGACTCTATAATGACTTCATAATTGACTCTACATTATCACATGCATCTGGTCTTTGGTAAAATGACCATTTTGCCCTCAAGTGGCAAAATTACCATTTTAACCCCAATTTGTTCAAATAATTTTCTGTACTTAAATCATTCAATGTTTCATATAGTATTGCTTTGTAGTTCATTTTCGTGTAAATTGACTATTTTACCCCTAGGTGGTCAAATTACCATTTTACCCTTAAGGTGTTTAATGTGCTTAATACTTCTATGAACTCATTTATGATCTTATATGTTTTTATTCTTAAAAATTCAAAAATTTATTAGGGTATTACAGTTAAGGCCATGTTTGATTGAATAGACTCGAGAGGTTCTCAAATCAACATGGTACAATCCAAATTGTTGTTGGGGCTGATCAACACTTAGAGAAGTTTACGAGCGAGTATGAGACAAGTGTGATTTGTCTCAGTTTCACAAAGAACAAATTGTAAAGTTTGATATTAGTGTACTGGGTTGTTGTGTTAGTCCTGTTATAATAATCATATATACCAGTTGATATTAGTGGAACTTTTTATCTAGGCGTGTCAAACTGTATTACCAATATTGTGCCTCATGTATCTTTGTCACACCCCGACCCCCGGACTGGACGTGTCTGTCAATCTGTGGCCTCGTCTTCGGGCGTCGCGCGGCTCCAAACTCGGCACGTGGTTCGCCGAGGCCCCGAGCGTGCGACAGATGTCGTCAGTCTATCTTTCTACCTCTATACACGAGGTTTAAATCATTTCTTTGATTTCAAATATTCATTTTTATCATGCTTCACTAAGCAGTTAGTTTC
>JAJIYU010004645.1:0-23886 GCA_030144865.1 Tinospora cordifolia
TTGGAAGTCCTGAAGAACTTCCAAAAGTAGCAGATTATCTAAAGAAAGAATTTGAAATGAAAGATCTTGGTAAAACTAAGTTTTGTCTCGGCTTGCAGATCGAACATTTATGAAGAGGAATTCATATTCATCAATCAACTTATACAGAAAAGATCTTGAAAAGATTCTACATGGATAAAGCTCATTCATTGAGTACTCCAATGGTTGTTCGTTCACTTGATGTGAATAAAGATCCTTTTCGACTTCGAGAAGATGAAGAAGAACTACTTGGTCCTAAAGTACCATATCTTAATGCCATTGGTGCATTAATGTATCTTGCTAACAACACAAGACCTAATATAGCATTTTTTGTGAATTTATTAACAAGATATAGTTCTTCACCTACAAGAAGACATTGGAATGAAGTTAAACATATATTCAGATATCTTCGAGGCACAATTGATCTAGGTTTATTTTATTCAAATGAATCTCGAGAGCAATTAGTTGGTTATGCAGATGCAGGATACTTATTCGATGCACATAAAGTAAGATCCTAGATAGGCTATGTATTCACATATGGTGGTACCGCTATATCTTAGAGGTCTACCAAACAAACATTAGTTGCTACATCATCAAATCATGCTGAAATATTAGCAATTTATGAGGCAAGTCGAAAATGTGTTTGGTTAAGATCAATGATTCAACATATTGAAGAGGCTTGTGGTTTATCTTCGAAGAATGATGTTGCAACAATATTATATGAAGATAATGCTACTTGCATCGTGCAACTAAAAGGATGATACATAAAAGGAGATAGAACAAAACATATTTCACCAAAGTTCTTCTTCATACATGATCTTCAAATGAATAGTGAGATTGAAGTTTAACAAATTCGTTCAAGTGACAATTTGGCAGATATGTTTACAAAGGCTTTACCGACACATTATTTGAAAAGTTTGTTCATAACATTGGGATGCGCCGGCTGCGAGATTTTAAATGATATTATCAATAGGGGGAGAATAAAGAGGAGTTATTGATTAATGCACTATACTCTTTTTTCCTTAGCTAAGGTTTTATCCCACTGGGTTTTCCTTGCAAGGTTTTTAACGAGGCAGTCTTAACAATATTATAAGACTCCATCAGAATATATACTTTTTATGTAGTAAGGTTTTAATGAGGTATATTCTAATATAAAAGGCATTCAAGGGGGAGTATTATAAATAATAATAATAAAATATTAAATGCATTTGTAACCCATTTGATATTTAGTATTATGTAACCACTAAATCCTATAATGTCCAAATTAATGGGATTATTTAAATGTCATTATTATGATTGATGTAACCCCCTATTCTAAAAAATTATATAAAAAGGTCTTGTACCTCATAGAAATCATCAACAAAGAAAACAATTTTCTCTTGGAAAACTTTTTATCTCTCTAGTGTTCTTGAGTTTTCTTCCCTTTCTCTTGAAAGAATTCTTGCTTTTTCAATTTGTTCTAGTTTGATTCATAATAGGTTTAAGGTTTTCTAAGGGTAGGGTACTCTGGAGAAGAGCACAATTTAAATATATTTTGTGTTTTGTGTGGGATAAAAATAGGTTTGGATCAAAATAGTAAGTGACGTATAAATAATTTATTACTAAGGGCATGTTTAGTTTGTGAGAAAACAAAAAAAAAATTTAAATTGTTTTAATTTTCTAAAAAAAAAATCTCATTTTCTCACCTAGGTTAGTGAAAAATGTTGAGAGAAAAGCTTTTGAAATTTTTCTTCAAACACACGTATTTTCGTGCAAAATTTTGCGCTGCTTTAGTTGAGAAAATAAAATTTTCTCATAGAAAGCTTTTTGTACACTAATATAAAGGATAACTCCTATAACTAACTTTTTTCAAATTCTTTTTGTCCACTCAACCATTCATGAAAAAAATTTTGAAGACATTTTCTCGTGAAAATCTTTCTTGGAAAATAGTATTTTTTTTTTTTCAAAACAAATTGTTTTTTAGAGTTATCAAATACACCCCATGATTTATCTAGTTGCTCTCTAAATATAGTGCATCCAAGTAAATTAATATAATTTAGGAACTTTTTGATTGTTGAAAGTGGTCGTACATTTAAGAAATTACTCCTATAAGGGTGCTTCCTCTTCGATCTAGTATAGGGTTGTGCATGTACCGTTTGGAATTTTAGTTCCTACAATGAACTCCCTACATTGAATTTCCTCTTTGGACAATCAGGAATAGGCTGGCACATGTTTCTTGCTTAGTCAACTTGATCGTGTTATAATTCACCCATTAATTAATGATAATTTTTCTTCATCCCAAAACATTTATGGTGCCTAGTCCTACTAATCTTGATTGAATCAAAACGCGCATATTTAGAAACAATCTTTCAAATAAGATTTAAGTGTCTTGATGGTTGGTGGCTCTTTTTTGTGCCCCAAAACTTAAGAATATAGAATCGAAATGCCTAATTGTTGTTGCAATGTAGTGTCCTTTGTCACTAAGGATTGTTGGACAAGTATCATTATTAATGTTTAGTAACATACTAGATTAATGTTTTTTAGTAACATTAATCTAACTCTCCAATTAATGTTTTTTAGTGACATACTAGATTAATATTTACCATTAGATGTGTTATAGTAGTTTAGTATTTCATGAATAGTAATAAGGTCAATGGTCACCTATATTGATTATTTCTTTGATGGAAGGAGATGTATAAACAGGTAATAAACCAAGCTCTAGCTTGTGTAGTCAATTATCTCTATCAATGACAAATAAGGTATAAGCTTGCCAAGAAGGAAAGATGGAGGTCCAATATGTATTTCTATTTTTTCCAACCTTATTTTCAAGTTCTTATAGTTGCAAATAGCTTATAGGCTCGTAAAGAAAGAAAGAAAGATGGCAGTAAAAAGTATATTTCTATTTTTTTTCACCTTTTTATAGCATGGGCAGGCACAACATGTGAAAAAAAATCTATCAATGACATTGGATAGCAATTTTTTTAGGTATGAGAAACCTTTTTTTCCTTATAGCATCGACAAAACAAATGAGGATTATGACGACATCTGCCACTTACAATCAATGTTCACAATGTTCCATGTCTTATTTCTTTCATTTGGTACCAATGTAATGATCTTGATTTTGGGAAAATGGTTTCTACAAATTGGATGATCATGATATAATGGATTAATATGCATGCATATTCTATTTTAAGATTGTGATGACCCATGTTTTTAGCATCAGATTGACGGATCCGACACATGTGTGATCTATGTATTTTCTTGAATTTTAATGAAAATATATGAAATTTTTTTAATTTTGAATTATTTATTTAAGAAAGTGAGAATAATGTGAGAAAATACAATTTTGAGGAGAAAACACATGAGACTATGAGGTAAATGTGTTTTCTTAAGAGAAATAATTTTTAGGATTGATTATTGAATTTTTGAAATAATTATGAAATTTTTAGAATGATAAATAAAATTTTGGTAGAAAAATATGATTTCAGACTAATTATTCAATTTTTGAAGAAAATAATTGCATAAATGATGAAATAATGTATAATTGAAGTTATGAGAAATGATGATTGGATAACTTTTAAAAAAAATGGGAGAAAAAATTACAAATTTTGGTATATATATATGTGTATATATATAAAAGAAGGAAAAAGAGAGAAAAAAAAAGATTCGGTGCATGAGCCGAACGGCCCATGCAGGCCGAATCTTGGTCGGGTCCCAGGCCTGACCCGTTCGCTCAGGCGCGCGAGCTGTTGGTCCGCGCAACCTTGAGCCCAACCATGGGCTGGCCCACACACCCAGAATAGTCAAGCCCCCTTGCTATTTTGTCCTCTTGTGCGAATTTTTGACGAATTTAAACAATTTTTGGACGATTTTTCCAACAGATTTCAGCATGAAGCCATGGTTGCTCATGGTATTTGAATCCACAGTTTTGCCATCAAGCTCAACCTCAAGTGTAGCCGATGGACATTGCCAATTGGACAGCCAGCATGTGAGTTTGGAAGCCACCTGGATAGCACATGTCACCCCATCTTACAATGCAAGCACCCTCCATGCAACAAAAGAGAAAATTTTCAGCAGTTGTAGCCTTTGTTCACAAGCTTGAATCTCCTTCGTTTCTTGACCAAATCAAGTAAATCTTAGCTTGTTTTGAAGCTCATATTACCATCTATGAATTCCTACAAGCCATTTGCTGAATCCTAGAATCGTTTGGAGCTGACACCCCCTAGAAGAGGTGTTGTTCATAGGGTTCAAACCCAGAAAACTAGAAAAGTCTATGTTGAAGCCACCTTTGGGGCTTTGAATCCTTGGTCGTTTCTAGTCCATTTTGGAGGTAAGATCGTCCACCCTCTTCATTTTCGTGTGTACTTTAACCTCCAATTGTTAAAGAAGGAAAAATAGGGCCTTACGCATGATTTTCGAACCATTGAAGTTGGTTACTTATTCACTGTTGCAGCCATGTAATAGAAACAGTTGGAGCAACTTTGGGAAGGTTCACATCTTAACCATTCCAGGTTCGACCCTGAGGTGAAACCCTTTATTTTACCTCTCATTATGTGTATTCAAGTGTCCAAGTAGTAGAAACCAGATATTAGAACATTTAATACATGTTATAAGTCACTGGTGTTGACTGTGTGGTTTCACTATATTGATAGTGCCAACAGAAGCAGGTGTTGAACCAGATTTGAAGCTATATTTGGAGCATTTAAGGACACCCCTTGATACTAAAACCAGAGGCATTTGAAGCCTCATAGTCGAAGCTATAGAATGGTGTAGAAGTCTAACCTTGTGCCTATGTGAATATGATTTAGTACACTTGCAAAAATACTATGTTAGCTGGATGTTTAACACTTAGGAAAATTCCTGAGTTTTGGAATGCATGTGACCTGTTTAGTTAAATGTTTGAGCAAGATTTTGGACCTATGTTGTAACACCTCGGAACTTTGCGAGTGTGCTACGTCACTAGCAAATACGAAATAAAATATTATTTTGAAAAAAAATGAGAAATTAAAATAAAACAACAAAAAGGAAAATAATGGAATAGTATAAAGAAAATTAATAATAATAATAATAAAGGAATAAAACTATGTTTTATAGTTATATAGATAGGTGGAATGAATATTTTATGGTTTATTAGGATCGATATAACACTAAAACAAATGCTGGGGTCGATGTCGAAATAATGTTGAGAATTAAAAATTTTAAACTAGAAATTTATCAAAAAATAATAATAATAATAATAATATGAATATGTGTATAATCCAATAAAGTCAAATATAAAACTTATGGTTGGTTGTATAAAATAAAATAAAATCAAATCAAATATAAATTGTATATATAAAAAAAAATCTAAAATGAGAGGAACAATTAGAATTTTCTGGCTGGTTTCGGGCGGTGAAAGAAGAACCGAGAAGGAAGAAGAAATTGGTGTGTGCGTTGCTACCGTGAGATGGATGAAGATGAAGAAGCAGTTGCCATTGATGAAAAGTGAAAGCTACTGGTATCTGGTTGTGCGACGAACAGAGGAGTACGTGAATTGGTGTATAGAAAATAGGGCAATGTGGTGTGTTGGGCGAGATATGTGTGTGATGTGGCTGTAGCTGCCATGAAACACAAAACAGAGGAAGAGAAGGAGAAGCAGCTGGTTGCTGCAACTACCATTATGGCTGTGATGAACGGATGTGCTACTGCTTTGAGTAAACCGAACGCAGGAGAAGACGGACGGGAGAAGAAAAAAAAAAAAACAGAGATGTTATGCTCTGTTTTGGACAGTGGAATGAGGAGAAGAAGAACAAAGGGTAACCAACTGCAACGACTGGTTGCTGCTGGGGTGCCACCATGATGCAGAGAAAGGGAAACTGAAATGAATTGGAGATGGGGAACCAGAGGAAAACCAGCTTGCTGGTTTGCTGCTACCGTGATTCGGGACACATCAAGACGAGTAGTGGCTGCTATGAAATCAGAACAGAGGAAGCATGGTCTGCTGTTCGTTTTGGTCGGTGAAGAAGACGATGAAAAGAAGAAGCAAACCGTGGTTGCTGGGTTTTGTTGACGAGGTTGGCTGGACAGACAACAAGGAAAAAAATTGACGGTGCAGATGGTGGGTTTTGAGTGTTGCTGGTGCGTTTTAAGGAGTGGAGTTGCTCCCATGATGGCCGAACGGACAAGAACGAAGAGGGGATTTGCTTGCTGGACATTCATGGCTGCTAACCGTGATCTGTGTTAATGGCTGTTGAGGTGTTCTTGTTTTGATGAAGAAGAAGAATGATGAACAGCAAGTGATTATGGGATTGCTGTGAATTGATTTGTGTGAATGAGTGATGTTTGAGTTTGAAGTTGTGATGGATTTTGATGTTGTGCGTTGAACTGTTGGCTGGTCGTTGCTACATTTAAACGAAGAATAATATGACGATGCAATTGATGCGATTGGCGTGAAGAGCAACGTACAATCAAAAGGGGCTCGGCTTCGTCGTGAGATGTCACTCGCACGAAGAAGACTATACGAGGTATAATTTAGATTTTTAATTGTAATCAGGATGAAAATTATTTTAAATGATCTTAGATGAAAAAAATAAATAAATAAATAAATTTGAAATTAGAACCTTATTCAAGATTTTGGTAGAAATATGATTTTGATGCTTGTAAAGTTAATAAACACCTAGAATATAAATATTAAAGCTTTGGAAGACTCGGAGTTTCGAATATTTAAAATCAAATTCTATTTAGAAAGCAAAATGAAAATCAGAAACTAGAAATTAGATATGAATTTAAATTTAATTAAAGCAAGTACAAAAATAATTTAGAAAAATTTATTTAATGATCCAAATTACATAAATTAAATATGAGATTATTTATTAATTATTGAACATGAGAATTAATTGAATTAATAAAATTAAATTAATTAATCTTTTAAGTTAGGATAAGTTTATAATTTAATAAAGTAAATTAGTTAAAGACATGAAAAAAATAAACCTTAAGAGTTTAAAAGTCTTTTATAAGAAAATATAAAAATCGTAGACTTCGAAACTAAACTTGGAACGTCTAGAAGTCTTATTTTGTTTGTAACCAAATTGATCATTATGTTAATAAATTATTTATATTGCAACGATTAAGTTATTAGAACTCTGATTATACGATAAGAGCTTGCAAGTAAATTATTAAAGTTGAAATTTCAAACTTAGAAAATTTAGAAGACCTACAAATTATTTTAATTAGAATATAGCAAATTTCAGAATTCTCGAATAACCTTGAGTTAGTTGAAAGTAATATTTGGACTCCATAAGCATCTTAAAAACTATTTAAGCTTAAGAGTAATTCTATTAAGTGTTTAATTTCATATTTATATATTTTAACGTGTTGAGGATCTCGAAGGGAAACAAGGAGCCCTGAAGAATCGGCAAAATCAGTTAGGCTTGACTTCCTTGCTCATTTGTATTATATGGATTTAAGATTCAAAGCATTTGTATGAATAGTTCTAGGTTATTAGAATTTTATTAGGAAATTAATTAAAATCGTTTGGTCTATGTGGATGATGTGTGATCTACGATGATTTATTTCGACTTATGCATAATCATCTCATGCCATGATTGAGTAAAATGATTTGCATTCAGATTTACTTAGTTATAACATGCATAAATAAGAGGATATGCATTTAAATGCCATTGATCATTCATGCACATTATTATGTTGAATTATATTCTCTAGTGTACTGTATGATATCTGATATGTTTGAGATTGTTTGTAAAACTAAAATAAGACGATGGTGTATTAAGAATCCACGTACCGGTACGATTGACGAGCCTGAAGCGGATTGAGGTGGCATCTCCTATATGTCACCACTTGAGATCGTTGAGCCACAAGGCGGATCGTAGGTATTCCTAACCAGAGCTGACAATGACAGCTCGAAATATTTGAGAGATGGTACGATGCCTGGGTAAGTACGCTCTCTTAGGCTATGATGTGAGTGTCGATTGATTTTAGACGGTTATTTGAAACCCTCTGAGATTTGATTGGATCATAGGGAATATCGAGAGGCATCTCAACCCTCTTCCAGTCTTAGAGTTCGACTAAAACAAATGAATGTTTGAACGCCTAACGTTTGAAAGTGTTTGTAATGTTTTGGATTGGGTCTATATAATGCATGTGATGTGTAGGATCGATCCACTGAGCTTTCGAGCTCACTTCCATTCTATTTTTTAGGTACACTTTGAATTAGAATATGGTGTCTTACATCAGAAGACTCTCACCCAGATTGGACACCTCATGGGGAGGTCATCAGCGATAGGTGATTGGGAGACTATGTTTAATGTATTTACTGGATGGTTTCCATGTATCTACATTGGTTTAATTTCGACTATTTTATCTTTCGATGACTTTACTTATTTAATGATTTTGGTTTAAATGAATAGTTTTAAAATTGTTCCGTTGCATCGCTTATGATTTATTTGGTAAAACTATTGTGATTTTCTATCTTGCACAGAATATCTTCCTAGAAATTGACTTGAGAACTAAAGTTTATGAATTTTATTTGGAAGAAAAGATTTTGACAGTACGAAAGTTTCAAGTAGCATCTTGATTTTTGACGGACGACGATCCACACGTGAGGTAACATGTGAACGGAGGTCCGATCGAAAATTGGGGTGTTACATATGTATGCTTACTGTTTGGATGAATCCTTGATAGAGAATTGTGAAACGACCTCCATACTTGCAATATGTGCAAGGAATGACCCTTAGATTAGAGGTCTGGTGAGGTAAATAAATACATGAAGGAATGATAGAAATGTGAACCCAGAAATCACTATAATTTGGCTGAAAATTCTGAAAGTGAATGAATGAACAAACCTTAGTGGATTAGACTGAACTTTGGTGTAGAGATGTCTAAGTATGTCTAGAAGTTTACTACCCAATCTTAGAGCATTCTGATATGGATAGGTAGGTCAAATTAGGCAAACAATCACTATCTATCACATGAGACCCGAGAACACACAAACCCTGATATTTCGGTTAAAAACACTATCAAATGGAGTCCAAAAATTGTAATTTAAAACTCTAGGAAAATTTAAGGAGTATAAAACAGACTTGCAAAGTTTGGGACAAATCCGATGTACGGATTACCCGCAGAAAAATCAGAAAAATGGTTGCGCGAATTGGGCCACAAACTAAAATTAAGCCTAAGTGATGAAAATTAGGCATTTTGACTTAATTTGGCCCAATTGACTCAATGAGGACCAGAATTGACCATTTGGGACTCTACTAACCAGCTAGGTCAACAAATGATAGGTTTGACTAGGGTTGACCAAGATTGACCAAGGTCGATTAAATTGACTTAGCAACTTAAGGTAAGTTGAACTAGCATAAGTAGATCATCCTTGACCGGATCAATCCATTGATTGACCAATGGCGTAGAGTTAGAGTTGAGCTAAGTTCCATGCCAATATTAAGAAGTTACATCAATTTCGCAGGACTAAATACTAGCGGGACGCGACCGGTCGTGAGTAGAGCGCCGGGAGCGGAGCGTCCCTGTAGATAGTGTTTTCTAACTTATTTTTTAAAGCTTCTTGTTATATGAATTTATGAAAATGATATTACATATTGTGATGAATTTGCATCCTTTAAATGAGTTTTAAATGAAGAGTGCACCGAGTCTCGAGGTCCTAGGGTACAGGGTTAGGGCGAGTTGTGTCAATCTTCCATATGACCCCGATAGTGACCACCGAGTACGGAGTGCCCGTTGAGGGGTTTTGTGGGCCTATGAGATGGCGATGACAATAAGTCCTGATCGGGCTGTCACAACATGGCAATAACAATAAGTCCTGGTTGGGTCGTTACAATTAATGGCAACGGCAATAAGTCCTAATCGAGTGGGCACGATATGTCTAACTGTCTGCAACCCACTCAAGTGAATTTTTAGTCTCCTTGTGGTTTATTAGGAGCCTCGGCGAATGTTTTCACGATTTAGCTATTTTCAAATGAAGGTGCACGACTACATGATGAATTTAAATTGTATTTATTATTGCATTCATTCGCATAATGTTGTTATTCATGCATTCATGGCATGTGTTTTATTTGTGGAATGTTTGTTTTATGTTATGAATTAGACTACATTACTCACTGAGCCGCTGTAGACAATTAGGCTCACTACTCTAATGTTTCAGGTCTTTCAGCCGTAGATAAGGGCAAGGGAGTGGTCATCGCTTAGAGCTGCACTCTCTCGTTTGTTTTGGTAGGTTTTCTTCGCACTTTTTTTGTTTCGAGGGTTATAAACTATATATAGGGGTGAGGAAAGCTTGTACATAATAAATTAGTCACTCCCGTTGCTAGATATGTTTTAATGACCCATTTTGATAAATATCAAATCCTATTAGTGTCCTTTGTGTTAAATTTCTTCTTCATTCCCTATGATTACTCTGATAGTGTGTGGTGTGGTGTTGAAAGATGAGGCTTAACAGTGTCTTGGCAAGCTTGGCTTGTGGGCAAGTTTGTCAGGACATGTGTCAGTTGGTTTGTCCTTCGCCCTAAGGAAGGGGTCCCGACAACGTTGGTATCTGAGACAAGTTTGTTCCAATTGAGGAATAACAATTGTTATTAACTTAGGATAACCTCAGAGTAATCGCAAAAGTACAAAAAGAAAAAAACTCTTAGAAATGATTTAGAGTAGCAAAATGAGAGTATAAACAAAACTTTCTAACTCTTGACTAGTAGAAAAAGGAACCAAGTGAGAGTGGCCATCTTACGAGGTGAACCGGACTACCATAGGGTGTTAGTGAGTTTTAAGATTGAGACTTCGAAACTTGTAGGTTAGGTTATTCCCTAGAGGTAGTTGCCTTAATGTCTAAAGTCACAGTCTACTCAATTTGGGAATAGTAAATGTTAAACGTTTTATGCAGACCACAATGCCTCCTCAACGTGGGAGACCACGCAGGAACCCAAAGTTTGTACCACCACCATCGCCTCCGGTTCAGCTCGGGCAGGACGCCATACAGAGACTTAAGGCTTTGATCAGGGTGTCTAACGAGGCTATCACGCCCAAGTAGCCTTATTGAGTGAGCGGTTTGACAGGATTGAGGCCGAGAGATAGGGCTGAGCCAGCAGCGCCTCCTGCACCAGTTATACCGAGATTTAGGAGGAGGAGAGGACTGTAGCCTAGGCAGAGGCAGCTTCGATGAGACAGGGTGATGACTCCACTCATGACTGCCTTCTGAAGAGGTTCTTGGACCTGAAACCTAAAGAGTTCCATGGGGGTTTGAGTTTGGATGCGGTAGAGAATTAGCTTCTCAATATTGAGAAAAATGCTAAGACGTTGAAGTTGTCTGAGGAGAATTAGGCGCTATTCGCCACGCACATGCTTGAGGACGAGGCCGCGATTTGATGGATGGCCATTCAAACTATAGAGGGACATATTACTACATGGGCCCATTTTCGGGAGCTATTCTTGAGTGCCTATGTCCCTACAATAAAGCGAGAACATAAGAAGGTGGAGTTCTGACCTTACAACAGGGGGACATGTTAGTTAGGGAGTATACCCACATATTTTTTCGACTGGAGGCATATGCGCCTAAGTTAGTGGGCAACCCAAGGGAAAGAGTAGGATTCTTCTGTCGTGGGTTGAGGCCCAGCATCAGGCAGGCGACATCGATATATAGCGAGGCTACTCTTAAGATTTTATAGAGGCATGCACTGTAGTTTGAGGCGGACGGTAGGGATCAATGTCCGATTACCCAGATAGTACAAAGTGCCTCCTTGCAGCAGTCACAGCCATAGTCGTAGACATAGGGTGGTTATCGCGGTGGGTCTCGATCAGGCAGATTTAATAGGAAGAGGAAGTATTTAGAGGGATAGTCTGGAGGGGCACAGACTCAGCCTTCTACTATAATCACACTTGCAGCCACCCAAGTACAGGTATACTAGCTGGTGGGACAGCCACCGACTCAGCAAGGAGGTCGAGATGGAGGTCGAGGCAGAGGTAGAAGCAGTGATTTAGGTGGTAGGGGCCAGGGCTAAGGCCAGACCGAGCATAGGTGTCCGATTCTGAGAGACAACACAGGCCATCACCTACCCGGATTTCGAGGCGACGAAGGTTCTAGTAGAGGGTAACATGTTCTTACTTGATACATCTATCTATGTGTTGATTGATGCTAGATCTACATTGTTTTTTATTTCTGGGCATGTTGTAGATAAATTGGGACTTAGACCTGTTAGAGCTTCTACATGGCTCATGTTGATCACGACAGCAGGGGAACGCATCTACCCCAATCTAATTTTTTAGGGCTACATGTTGAGGTTTGATTACTTCGAAACTCTTGTAGACCTTAGAGTACTAGAGTTCTTGGAGTTTGATGCTATACTTGGGATGAACTGGCTAGTAACTTATCATGCCCATGTCGACTGTTTTGCCAAGAGGGTAGTATTTTAGATCCTAGGATGGCTTGTTATCACCTTTTAGTGTAGTGCTTTCGATAGACTGAAGACCCTGGGTAGGATAGCGACACAGTCTGAGATACGTATACTGGCTAGTATGATCACCACTGGTGAGGGACCTTCACAACAGAGCTTAGATGAAATTCTAGTTGTTAGAGACTTTCTTGACAACTTGCCTCATTTACCTTCCAAACGGGAGATTGACTTTATAATTGAGATTATTCCGAGGACACAACCCATTTCAATCCCTCCTTATGGAATGGTGCCTAAGGAACTACAAGAATTGAAGGTCCAACTTGAGGAGTTGATGAGTAAGGGTTTTATTACCCCTAGTGTGTCACCTTGGGGTGCTCTGGTATTATTTGTGAAGAAGAACGATGGGAGCCTCCATTTGTGTATCGATTACAGATAGTTGAACAAGGTGACAGTAAGAACAAGTACCTTCTCCTGCGCATTGATGACTTATTTGACTAGCTACGAGGTGCCACTGTGTTTTTGAAGATTGATCTAAGATTTCGGTACCATCAGCTGAGAGTGAAGAAGGAGGATGTACCGAAGACGACCTTTCGGACTCGCTATGGGCACTACGAGTTCTTAGTCATGTCGTTCGGCATGACAAACGCCCGAACGATGTTCATGGACTTGATGCAGAGAGCGTTTCATCCCTACCTCGACTTATTTGTCATCATCTTTATCGATGATATCCTTATTTATTCAAAGACTACGGAGGAACACGCTAAGCACTTGAGGATTGCACTATAGACTCTCCGAGATCACCGGTTGTATGTCAAGTTTAGCAAGTGCGAGTTCTGGTTGACAGAAGTCCAATTATTGGGCCATATAGTGGGAGCCGGGGGCATTTTAGTTGATCCAGCTAAGGTCGAGGCTATTATTGGTTGGCTGAGACCTACCATAGTGACAAAAATCTATAGCTTCTTGGGTTTTGCAGGCTATTACCGTAGATTTATGCCAAACTTCTTGAGGATCGCTGCTCGAATGACGAAGATCACCCAGAAGAACATGCCATTTGTGCGGACAGGTAAGTGTGAGGAAACCTTTCTTGAGTTGAAGCGTTAGTTGACATCTGCCCTAGTTTTTGTGCTACCCGAACCAGGCCATGAGTTGATGATCTATATAGATGCATGTGGGATAGGCCTTGGGTGTGTATTGATGCAGGGTGATGGGGTTGTCGCTTTTGCATTGCGACAGCTGAAGGTTCATGAGAGGAACTACCCTGTGCATGATTTAGAGCTAGCAGCAATAGTGTTTACGCTCAAGATTTGGCGACACTATCTGTATGGTGAGCGTTTTACTTTTTATTCTAATCATAAGAGCTCAAGTGCTATTTTCACAAAAAGACCTTAATATGAGGTAGAGGAGATGGATGGAACTACTTAAGGATTATGACTTTAACATTGAGTACCATCCCAAGAAAGCCAATGTGGTGGCTGATGTGCTTAGCAGAGTACGGGTCGAGACTGCTTGTGTGGCTAGACATATTTCTCAGGAGTGGAGGATGATTGATTATGTGACAGTGATGAGTATTCACGAGACTTTGATCGAGACCAGAGTCAGTATACGGATGAGAGCCCAGCCGATTTTGCTTGCTGAGATTATGGAGGTACAACCTCATGATGTTGATTTTTTGATGTACCGGGAGTGGCTGATGATACTTCTTGTGTGGAGTGGTCGATTGATACTGATGGTGCATTGAGGTTTAGGAGACGATTGTGGGTACCAGATGGTCTTCGCCTGAGACAAGGAGTGCTAGTAAAGCTGCACCGCTCGAGATACACCGTCTATCCAGGCACCAATAAGATGTATTAGGATGCTCGACGTACTTATTGGTGGTCGGGGATGAAGCGATATATTGCAGCTTTTGTGCAGAGGTGTGATAAGTGCCAGCAGGTTAAAGCTGAACACCAGAGACTCGATGGTTTGTTACGGCCCTTGGCTATTCTTGAGGGGAAATGGGAGCACATTACCATGGACTTTGTGATGGGATTACCCCGGACTCAGTGGAGACATGATGCTGTTTGGGTCATTGTGGATAGACTTACTAAGTCAGCTTGTATCCTCCCAATGCATAGTAGAGATTCGATGGAGAGGCTGAGTCAACTGTATGTCCAGAGATTGTGAGATTACATGGGGTCCCAGTTTCCAATGTGTCTAACAGAGATGCTCAATTTACGTCCTGTTTTCGGCAGAGGTTGCAAAATCAGTTAGGGACTAGTGTGAGCCTGAGCACAGCCTTCCATCCACAGACTGATGGTCAATCTGAGAGGGTAATTTCGGTACTTGAGGATATGATGAGAGCATGCATTGTTGATTTTGGTGGTAGCTGGGAGGATCACTTGCCCCTATGTGAGTTTGCATATAATAATAGCTACCACGCAAGCATCGTTATGGCACCTTTTGAAGCATTGTATGGTCGACCTTGTCGATTGCCAGCTTGTTGGGCCGAGGTTGGTTATATAGTAATTTTGGGCCCCACTTTGTGCAAGAGTAGAATAAGAAGATTCAGCGGATTTGTTAGAATATGAAGGCAGCTTAGGACCAATAGAAGAGTTATGCAGATAACCGAAGGAAGGTCTTAGAGTTTGTGGTCAGTGATAATGTACTCCTTCGAGTTTTCCCTAGGAAGGAACAGACTTGGTTTAGTATTTCTGGGAAACTGGCACCAAAATATGTTGGACCTTTCGAGATCCTTGAGCGTGTGGGCCCTGTGGCATACCGATTGGCGTTACCACCTTAGTTAGCTGGGGTACATAATGTGTTCCATGTATCGATGATGAGGAAGTACCACCCTGATCCCTCGCACGTAATTAATTGGAGACATGTTAACTTGCGAAAGGCTTGTACGCATGATGAGGCTCCGATAGCTATTGTTGATCGAACTGTGAGGAATCTGGGCAACAAAGAAATACCAATGGTACAAGTACGTTGCCAGTTCCACGGTGCCGAGTAGGACACTTGGGAGCGAGAGGACTATATGACGAGTCACTTCCCAGAGATTATGAGAGTTGCCCCTTGACCATTAGTGTATTAGAAATTTTGAGGACAAAATTTATTTTAAAGAAGAGAGACTGTGACGACCCATGTTTTTGGTAACGGATTGCAGATCCGATACATGTGTGATCTATGTATTTTCTTGAATTTTAATGAAAATATTTGAAATTTTCCCCAATTTTTTCCAATTTCGAATTATTTATTGAAGAAAATGGTAATAATGTGAGAAAATGCAATTTTGAGGAGAAAACACATGATACTATAAGGTAAATACGTTTTCTTAAGAGAAATGATTTTTATGATTGATTATTGAATTTTTGGAATAATTATGAAATTTTTAGAAAGATAAATGAAATTTTTGGAAGAAAAATATGATTTTAGACGAATTATTCAACTTTTGAAGAAAATAGTTTCATAAATGATGAAATCATGTATAATTGAAGCATTTTTTTATGAGAAATGATGATTGGATATTTTTTAATAATTTTAGAAAAAAATGGGAGAAAAAATGCAAATTTCGGTATATATATAGGTGTATATATATAAAAGAAGAAAAAAAAAGAAGAAAAAAAAGAAAAAAAAACAGATTTGACGCACGGGCCAAATTTTGGTTAGGCCCCAGGCCCGACTCGTTCGCGCAGGCGTGCGGTCCATTGGCTCGTGCAACCTTGAGCCCAACCGTGGGCCGGTCTATGCCCTGGCCGGCCCACGTGCCCAGAACAGTGTAGCCTTTTTGCTGTTTTGTCCTCTTGTGCGAATTTTTGACTAATTTCAACATTTTTTAGACAATTTTTCCAGTAGATTTCAGCATGAAACCATGGCTGCTCATGGTATTTGATTCCACAGTTTTGCCATCAAGCTCAACCTCAAGTGTAGCCAATGGACATTGCCAAATGGGCAGCCAGCATGTGAGTTTAGAAGCCACCTGGATAGCCACATGTCACCCCATCTTGCCATGCAAGCACCCTCCACACAACAAAAGAGACCTCCTCTTGAGCACAAGTCCAGAAAAGTTTCAATAGTTGTAGCCCTTGTTCACTAGCTTGAATCTCCTTTGTTTCTTGGCCAAATCCAATGAATCTTAGCTTGTTTTGAAGCTCATACTACCATCTATGAAGTCCTACAAGCCATTTGCTGAATCCTGGAATCGTTTGGAGCTGAAACCCGCTAGAAAAGGTGATGTTCATAGGGTTCAAATCCAAAAAATCAGAAAAGTCTATGTTGAAGCCACCTTTGGAGCTTCGAATCCTTGGTCATTTCCAGTCCATTTTGGAGGTAAGATTGTCCACTCTCTTCATTTTCATGTGTACTTTAACCTCCAATTGTTAGAGAATGAAAAATAGGGCCTTGCACATGATTTTTGAACCATTGAAATTGGTTACTTACTCACTGTTGCAGTCGTGTAACAGAAACAATTGGAACAACTTTGGGGAGGCTCACACCGTAACCATTTTAGGTTCGACCCTAAGGTGAAACCCTTCATTTTACCTCTCATTATGTTTACTCAAGCGTCCAAGTCATAGAAACCTGATATTAGAACATTTAATACGTGTTATAAGTTACTGGTGTTGACTGTGTGGTTTCACTGTATTGATAGTGCCAACAGAAGTAGGTGTTGAACCAGATTTGAAGCTATATTTGGAGCACTTAAGGACACCCCTTGGGACAAAAACCAGAGGCATTTGAAGCCTCATAGTAGAAGCTATAGAGGGGTATAAAAGTCTAACATTGAGCCTATGTAAATATGATTTAGTACACTTGCAAAAATACTATGTTAGCTGGATGTTTAACACTTAGGAAAATTCTTGAGTTTTGAAATGCATGTGACCTGTTTAGTTAGATGTTTAAGCATGACTTTGGACCTATGTATTGAATGAATCCTTGATAGGGAATTGTGAAATTACCTACTTACTTGCAATATGTGCAAGGAATGACCCTTAGATTAGAGGTTTGGCGAGGTAAATAAATACAAGAAGGAATGATAGAAATGTGAACCCAAAAATTGCTATAATTCGGCTGAAAATTCTGAAAGTGAATTGAATGACCAAACCTTAGTGGATTGGGCTGAAATTTGGTTGAGAGGTCCCTAAGTATATCTAGAAGTTGTGTACGAAATTTCAAAGCATTCTGATATGGATATGTAGGTCAAATTAAGCAAATAGTCACTGTCTATCACATGAGACCTGAGAACACACAAACTCTGATATTTCGGTTCAAAACACTATCAAATGGAGTCCAAAAATTATGATTTAAAGTTCTAGGGAAATTTTGAGAAGTCTAAAACATACTTGCAAAGTTTGGGGCAAATTCGATGTATGGGTTACCCGCAAAAAAATAAGGAAAATGGTTGCGCAGATAAGGTTACAAACTAAAGTTGAGCCTAAGTGATGGAAATTGGGAATTTTTATCCAATTTGGCCCAATTGAATCAATGAGGAGTAGAATTGACCATTTGGGACTCTGTTGACCAGCTAGGTCAGCAAATGATAGGTTTGACTAGGGTTGACCAAGATTGACCAAGGTCGATCAAATTGACTTAGCAACTTGAAGTAAGTTGAACTAGCATAAGTGGACAATCCTTGACCGAGTCAATCCATTGATTGACCAATGACGTAGAGTTAGAGTTGAGCCAAGTTTCATGCCAATATTAAGAAGTTACATCAATTTCATAGGACTAAATACAAGCGGAACGCGACCGGTCATGAGAGGAGCATCGGGAGCAGAGCATCCCTGTAGGTGGTGTTTTCTAACTTATTTCTTAAAGCTTGTTGTTCTGTGCATTTATGAAAATGATATTACATATTGTGATGAATTTGCATCCTTTAAATGAGTTTTAAATGAAAAGTGCACCGAGTCTCGAGGTCCGAGGGTACAGGGTTAGGGCGAGTTGTGTCGGTCTCCCATATGACCCCGATAGTGACCACCTAGCACAAAGTGCCCATTGAGGGAGTTCTGTGGGCCTACGAGATGGCAACGACAATAAGTCTTGATCGGTTCGTCACAACATGGCAACGACAATAAGTCTTGGTTGGGTTGTTACAATTAATGGCAACAACAATAAGTCCTAATCGAGTCGGCACGATATGCCTAACTGTCTACACCCACTCAAGTGGATTTTTAGTCATCTTGGAGGTTACTAGGAGCCTTGGCAAATGTTTTCACCATTTAATTGTTTTCAAATGATAAGGCTTAACAGTGTCTTGGCAAGCTCAGCTTGCGGGCAGGTTTGTCGGGACACTGTGCCAGTCAGTTTGTCCTTCGCCCAAAGGAAGAGGTCCCGACAAAGATCTATTTCATAGGTCATATTTGTTGTTAGAACTTTTGTCGGTGGTCCAAAAATGTCGTGGCACTTTTGTGAATTTATATAATGTTAATGAAGTTCTATTAAATGTATCGTATGTCATTGACTGCTATGGTTACGAAGGATGGTGGTTCTTCAAACAAAAGGAAAATAAAAAGAGGAACAAATTGCTATCGTAAAAATAGCTGGTGTGTAAAGCTATTGGTATGTTTTGCCAATTATCTCCATCTGTTTTCCTAAATGGTGATAAAGCTTTGCTCAACCTTTGTATTTTTTTTTATACTTGGTAAAACTTTGTTGCAATCGTGACTATATATATATATATATATATTAGGCTAATGTAAAATCACTTTTTTTTGGCAAAAATGATGAACAATAACTTTATATGTTATGGAATAAAAAAATTACATGAAAAATAAATAAAATAAGAACACAAACTTGAGAGAATAAAAATAGGAGAGAGTTTTCCATTCTCTTGATAATAGGTTGAATTTGAACCTTGGTACAACCTTTACAATGTAAGCACCCATTTATATAAATTTTTGAAATGGGGCGTTACATCAATCATAATTATAATATTTAAATAATTTCATTAATTTAGACATAATGAGATTTAGGGGTTACAAAATACTAAATATTAAGGGGTTACAAAGTACTAAATGATAGTGGTTACAAAGGCATTCAAGATAATTATTTATAACACTTCCCCTTTGAATGTCTTTTATATGAAATTATGCCTCATTAAAACCTTACTAGATAAAACCCAATGGAAAAATGATCTAAAAGGGAAAAGAGTACATATTCTTTTGACGTCTTATACTATTGTTAGGACTATTTCATTAAAAACCTTGCAAGGAAAACCCCATGGGACAAAACTTTAGCTAAAGAAAAAAGAGTATAGTGCACTGATCAATAACTTTTCTTTATTCTCCCCTTCATGATGATGACATATGTAGACTTTCTTTTGTTGTCATACTTGAAATATCTTGAGTTGTCACATCCAGATCTTGTACTTGACAAAACTTTTACAGACAAGTCTTCAAGATTTTTACTCAATCTTATTTGTTAAATATCAATTCCACCATTCTTTTAAAGCTCATGTATAAAGAAGAATTTTAGTGAAATATATTTGGTTCTGTCAACTTTGATAAATCCTTCTCGTAATAATGTAATAAATGTTGCATCTTCTTCAATTAATATTTTCGGGCAAACTTTAATAGAAGATGATCCACAGTATCCTTAAATATGTTGGATCATAAATCTCAACTATACACATGATAACTTGTTTTATAGATTGTCAGAATCTCAAGGTGATTTGAAGAATTCGCAAACATTGTTTGCTTAACAGATGTAATGATATCACAATATCACTATAAGTAAAACATATCATGTTTGTGACCTTACTTTGTGAGGATCTGATAAAAGCTCAATATCTACATTTTAGCTAACTATTGTGCTACATATAATGAAAAAAAATATAAACTCAGATCACTTGTTCTTCGAAGATAACATCATAATGTTTAATTTCATTCCAATATCTTTGAGTTGGTGAAAGTCGCATCTTGTAAGTAGCTCAATAGAGAAAACAATGTCTAATATTGTAGTTTAGGACCGATAAGTGCATTAGCACAATAAGATTTGGTACTTCGGGACCAATAATTTCTCCATTATGAAGATGAAATAGTTTTTGTCAATTTCAAGTGACCTAATCACCATTTCGGAACTTAATGGATATATTTGTCCATATAAAACAATTTTAAAATTTTTTGAATGAACTTTTAGTGATGGACACATAATTCAACTTGGAAAAATCTTGACCTGCAGGCTAAGATAGAAATTTGTTTTTTTTAAGATCTTTCATATCAAATTTCTTCAAATTTGATATTTTTTCTTCTATTTCTTTACTAGTGCCATATGGTCGTAACATTCAAGTCGTAAATAATAAGAATATGTACAAAAAATTTTAATTAGTAAATATAATTATAATATGCACATGTAAATATGATCACTAATATCAATCCATAGGATTGTAAGATATGCACATAAATTATCAAGTAATATACATTTTTCATAATGTTAAACATTCTAAAATTTATATTTTAAAGCATTTGCTTCAAACATGCATTTTAAATCCTTTGCGAAATTTTTTAATCCTTCAGGATTCTTCATATATATTATCATACATAGATTCATTTTTCTTTGAAAATTTTTATAGAATATTTGTTTGCATCCAATACATCATACGATATTAAGTTTTGGGATAAAAATATTTCTCATTCGTCAATAAGTTTAAATTGTTTATTTTTAGTGTCGACATTATTCCACAATTTATAGTGTGAGATTCTCATTTCATAAAATATCAGTGGGCACTTTTAAATATTATAAATATCATGGGTAACATTCATTTTCAATCAATATTTCATACATATATTGAATTTATGATATTTTCACATTCTAGGCACACTTCTGTTCTTTTATTGAACGTTTATATCAAATCAATTCTCTTTAAATAATGTTTAATTTTTCAATTTATCTCTTCAAGAGATATTTGTGCCTCAAAATACTCACGTACCCAATTTATTCTATTCCATGGAATATTTAACTCTCAATTCATGGGGCATATAATCATAATACTATTTTATTCCTCTTTAAGAATATTTTGCATGTGTGTCCTTTGACTTGGTCGATCAATCACACTTCAGGTGTGTCAAATTTTCACAAATAACTTGTGCATTAGTTAACTGATTTATATTAATTTTCACATGATTAATCTCATGAACTACTAATTGGTTTTCAACTTCTCCTTTGAGATTTATGTTCACATACTCGATTGATCTCGTAAACTATCAATTGGTTTTCAACTTTTCCTTTGATATTTATGTTCACATAACCTCATATTACATTAGCAATTTTATATGTCATTATTTTAAAATTAGGTTTTCTCCCCCTAATGAGAAAAAAGTGCTTCATTTAATCATGTCATTACAGAAGCATCATATTGAGGTTCCAAAAAAATTTGGCCAATTATGCCAAAATATAATATTTGTGTCAATGAAGTTTTTGTTCCTAATCATAATATATTTTAATTGACTCTATATTTCAAAAAATAGTTGTTCTTCAAGAACACTTATTTACAATTTGTAAGTTACTTTTCAAGAGCGATTATTGTCAATACATTAATTGCTCTTCGAAAGCAATTTTAACAAAATATAATGCATTATTTTGCTACTGCAAACATGCTGCATTTATAAATATACTAGTTATTCTTCAAGATCCCTCAATAATTTCTCAATCTCAACATATTTTTATCGAGGCATTGATCAATCATATGGTGATAGTTCATATATCTAACCAATATCAATTTATTTGATAAATAATGCAAAACCTTTATAATCTCTAATTTCATGTGTTGCAATAATAACATTATTTTACTTCAAGGGAATAATAACAATTATAACTATGTTATCAACAACTATAACCATAATGATAGCTCTTGAAATAATCTCAATTATGATTTGTGTCATATAGAATTTATCAAAATGTAATTTCTTCACATTTTTTCAACATTTTAACGTTTTAATGCTACTTTTAGAGCATATTTAATGTTAAATAATATATTTTTAATATAAATATTATTTTATAACACTTTAATATTTAAATATCATATGGTTTATTATATGATCAAAATAAACTTCCAATTTAATTGATTAGACAACAATGCAACTTTATTACAAACTTAATTTAGATGAATTTGTCAATAATGTTTGTCACAAAATATTCATTAATTTGAAACAACAAATAAATATCGAATAAAGACATTAAATAATACAAATATTAAAATAATAAAATAAAATGTCTATGTCAAAGTTAATATTAATTAACAATCAAATATTATCCACTTAAGAAAATGATAAAGTAAAAATTTCTGAAATACTCTATTATTATTAGACCAATTCTTAATTAGCTTTAAACAAATTTAGAAATCCACAATTATACATGTGGGTCCATAGAAAAAAGTCAATCTTGTTATATATATAGCATTATAACTTTGACATTTCAAAATATTTTAATAGCTTCTGGTTAGTTGTAATTTTATTAAATTTCACAACTTTTGACTTAACAATTTTTTTTTCAATAGCTTCGTGCTAGAAAATCTCTCTAACAAAACTTCTTTTTAATAACCAATAATTAAAACATTAATTTTCAATAGTTTTAAGCTATGAATATTATTCTCATGATATAGCTTCAGGATATGATTTTCTTTTCAAGTTTCATAATTTTAATATAATGAATCAAATATCATAATATTTTTTGTATCTAATTAGTACTGCAACTTCAAGTGCAATTAACCATAATATTTTTATAATTAAATAAAAATAATAAAATTTTGATTGATCCCCTTTTTTGTATAACTTCAAGCAATAAATAACTTTAAATACTTACTTCACAAAGTTTTTTTATTCATATGAATCAAAATATATGAAAAAATATTTCAGTCAATATATATGATTGAAATAGTTTTAAATATTTTAAGGGTCTTGGAGCCTAAAGGCCTTGGTCTTTGATTCAAATATATAAATAAAAATAATTTCAATCATATATGTAATTTTCTCATGTAGTGTGACAACCAATATTTTTGAGACACAAAATTTGTGACGACCCACATTTTTGACAACGAATTGACAGATCCAACATTTATGTACTCCAAGTATTTTTTTGAAATTTTAATGAGAAAATACAAAATTTTTCCCAATTTTCCCAATTTTAGATTAATTATTAAAGAAAATAAAAATAATTCGAGAAAATAAAATTTTAAGGAGAAAACACATGGAAATATTAGGAAAAGGTGTTTTCTTGAGGAAAATAATTTATAGGATGGATTTATGAATTTTTGGAACAATTATTAGATTTTTAGAATGATAAATGGAATTTTTGGAAGAAAAATATGATTTTTGGAGAAATTATTCAATTTTTGTAGAAAATAATTAAATAAATGTTGAAATTGTGTATAATGTTGGTATTTTGATGGAAAATGATGAATTAGACAATTTAGAATTTTAGAGGACGAAAAATGCAAAATTTTGATATATAATACATATATATATGTATATGTATAAGTAGAAAAAATAAAATAAAATAAAATAAAATAAAGAGGTGGGGGGAC
>JAJIYU010004646.1:0-24021 GCA_030144865.1 Tinospora cordifolia
AAATTACGACTGAATTAATATGTTGGATGAATCGAATTAATCTCTGGAAGTGTTTGATCTACTTGCATTGTCTGGTTGGAATAATGGATTAAATAGATGGAATGATTCACTAGGCTGTGTAGCTCACCCCCCTTATTTTTCACAATAGGAAATTAATCAGCCTGCGCGGAGATTGTTCCTTAGAAAGTTTTTATTTAATTTAATGTAGGGCAAATAGGCTCAAGTGAACTCATGTATTTTCAGCTTTAAATTTATTTTTCGTTGTAATGGAATATTATTTTTGGAATTGTTAAATGAACACACGAAAGATCTTCTTTACTATGATATTATTTTTGTACATAGACTAATGTACACAAGAACCCTAATGCATTTGGGTCTAAGAAGAAGAAAATGTATCACGGGCCCGTCTCCCGGGCATCCCAAGATTTTTTATCAAAGAGAATTGAACCGTCAAATGATGTGAAAGATGGGACTTGAGAGGCGGGGTGTTACAGATCCCACTTCATAGATATTGGGGTTTGAGTTTCCGTTTGTCATTCTCTCTCCCTATGATGTGGAACACAGAAATTAAACTCTTTCGGTCCGAATGTCAATTATAAACAAGAAATTTGTTTGAATCGCCTAATGTACAAAAGTGTTTGATATGCATGGTTTGTTTAAATTGAAATAATGATTTAGATGTTTAGAAAGATCCACTAGGCTATTTGCTCACCTCTTCTTTCTATTCTTCAGGTAATTGATTTACATGAAGTCCATGAAAATTAGTTAGGTTCTTTTATTTAAAAAGTTTTTAATTTTTATGTAAGAGCATGTTGCCCAAGTTTTGAATCTTCCGCTGTAAAAGTTTTTCTTCAATATCAAATTATATATTCAATTTTATTTAATGAATTGAGTTTATGAATTTCACTTATTTCTTATATTATTGCCTTATTAAATTCTTAAATTTAAGTTATGTACTGTTAAATACAATCAAGGCATGAAATAATTAAAATAGAAAGAAAGTCAAGTGTGTGTCACTTGTAAATGTAACACCGGCCCGACCTGTCGTTTGGTTTAGTCCACTGTCAAGAGAATGGTGGACATGTCCAATGCTTAAAGATGCAGGGGTTGGGGTGTTACAACACACCATGTTATTTGTATATCATGTATAAAAAATTATATAAATAATTGTATGTATAATAATTATACATTGTATGTCACATTATTTACATATATAAGCAATTATTTAAGTAATTGTGTGTATAAATAATTATATGTTTGTGTGTATATATATATATATATAAGCAATTATTTAAATAATTGCTCATATATGTAAATAATGTGACATACAAATATCTATATATCTGTATCTATATATCTATATGTGTAATTATTATACATACAATTATTTATATAATTGTTTATACATGATACAAATAACATGGTGTATATATTTGTGTGTGTGTGTATATATATATATATATATATAACACATGCATTTTTATTTGTAGTTCTTATATGTGTGTGTGTGTGTATATATATATATATGTTCTCGCATTATACCGCTATTCACAGACATTATACATAAATTATTCATTTGTTATACTTGTATTATTCAGTCATAAAAATGTACATATATATTTATATATATTTGTGCGCATTACTCGTTTATTCCCGCATTATTATGAAATTATTCTCACATTATACCTCTATTCACACGCAACGCATTATACATGAATTATTCGTTTGTTATACCTGCATTATTTAGTCTTAAAAAAAGTACATACATACATACATGCGCGCGCATTATTCGTTTATCTCTGCATTATTATAAAATTATGCTCACATTATATTGCTATTCACACGCATTATACATGAATTATTCGTTTGTTATACTTGCATTAGTCAGTCATAAATAAGGTACATATATATATATATGTGTTTGTGTGTGTGTGTGTGTGTGCGCGTGTGTGCGTGTGTGTGTGTAACACCCCAAAATTTCACGAGCGCGCTATGTCGCGAGTCAATATGCAATAAGATATTATTTTTGTGAAAATATGAAACTTTATGTAACAATCTCGAATTTTGCAGCTTGTGTGCATTAATAATAATAATAATAAACAATTTTTAAAAATATAAATTTAGGTTGAAAGATTAAAAATTCAAAAATTGAAATTCATTGAAAATATAAATATGTGTATAACAAGATAAAAATAAACTTATATCTAATATTAATTGAAATTAGTTTGAAAAAAATAAAAATAAAAGTAAAAATATTTATATACATAATTGAAAAGTTAAAGTGATTAAATGATTAAGTATTCGTATTATTATTATTACATATTAATGCTTATAATAAAGTTTAAATAAAAAAATTATAAGGAAATTAAATCAATTTCTGAATTTTGGTTGAAAAAAAAATCTGAAATTAGAGGAGCAACCAGAATTTTCTGGTGTGGTTTGGGCGGTGAAAGAAGAACCAGACAAAACAAAGGGAAAATCGGGGATTTTGATTTTTTAACTTCTCTCATGGCTGGCCGTGATTTGAAGTTCCAGGCGTGAAATTCTGGTTCAGTTGCTGGAATGTGAAGTATGAAGAAGATGACAAATTGAAGCTTCTGGGTTGGAGCGTGATGAACCAGGAAACAGGGGAAGGTTGTGGCAATGTAAAAAGGAATGGAGCTCAGGTTGGGACGTCCAGATAATGAAGAAGAAGACTGAAACTACTGCTGCTACAAGATGAAGAAGAGAAGATGCAGCTGCTACTATTGTTGTTGCCACTGTCGGAAGGAGGAAAAAGGGAAGTCAGCAATGGTGATGCCGCTGCTTTGGGGTGTTGTGGCATGAGCAGAGGAAGGGAAGATAAAAAACAGAGGACCCGAGCTGTTGCATCTCACGCAAAGGAAGAAGAGGAAAGAACCGACTGCTGCTGGGTTGAAGATGAAGAAGTTGTGCTGCTGTGAACCACGCACAGAGGAAGGAAGAACGGAGAAGAAGCCGTGCTCGGTTTTGAAGACATGGATGTGGATTAGTGTGATGATCAAACGATCAAGACGGGGGGTCAGCTGGGTGTGTTGTCGTGGCCGACCGAGACATGTGTGTGCGTGATGGAGTTGCAGCTGCTGGGTTGTGAAGCATGAAATGGAAGAGCGTAAAAATCTGGATTTTTGGGTTCATTTTCTGAGTGTTTTGGTTGTGTAAAAACAGAAGAAAGGAGAATGAAGAAGACACCAACAACCGTGTGTGTTGATATGGGTGTGCAAAAGCTGGTCCGTGAGTTGCTGGAAACGGAATTGAAGAACGATGAAGAGTGTTTTGTGAGTAGGACTTTGAATGCGATTGTGTTTGGTTTGTCAAATGTTAGTCGTGATGCAAGAAGAGGAGCGAATAGACAAAGCTGAAATGGTGGGGGCTGCCGGTGTACTGCGATCATGTTTGCGCGACGAAGGAAATGGCAGAAGTTTCGATCTGAGCGAGAAGCAAAGTGCAACAAAAGGAGATTCGTCGTTCGCGTTGCTCGCACGAAGAAGACGACGTGAGGTAAAGATTTGGATTTTTAGATAGTATAAAATTTATTTTAGTTGATTATTGATGCAAACGGAAAATAATAAAGTTTTATGTTTCAAATAGAAATTAAATAAATCAATCATGAAAAAAGTTAGTTTAGAATATTTATTTAATAATTTAAATTTAGACTATTTATAAAATGTTGAACATGAGAACTAATTGATTTAATAAAATTAAATTAATTGATCTGTTAAATTAGAATTGTAAAAGGAAAATAACTTTTCAATACATTAATAATTTTATTTAGTATTAAAAGTTTATAATTTAATAACTCAATTAATTTAAAATATGAAAAGTAAACATTAGGAGTTTAAAATCTTTTATAAGAAAATAATAAAATCTTAGGCCCTGAAACTAAACTTAGAATATTTAGAAGTCTTATTTTGTTTGTTACTAAATTAATTAAGATATTAATAAATTATTTAATTTTCGAAGATTAAGTTTTTAGAAGTCAAATTTTACAAAAAGGCTTGTAAGTAAATTACTAAAGTTGTAATTTCAAATTTAGAAAAAATTTAGAAGGCTTAGAAACTATTTTAAAATTAGAATATATAAAATTCAAGAATTGAGCAATAATCCAAAATTTATTGAAACTAATATCTAGACTACATGATTATTTTTGAAATTAATTAAGTCTAAAAGTAACTTAAATAAGATTAAATGTGAACTAGGAAATTAATGAATATCATTAACAGTTGAATTATAGATTGTAGATTTTGAGCATCGACGATTTCGAAAGAAAGCAAGGTCGCCCTGAAGAACGGCGAAATCAAGTGAGCGTGACTTCCTTGCTCATATGTATTATAAGGATTTCAGATTCAAAACATTTGTGTGGATAGTTTTAGGTTATTAAAAATTTTATTATGAAATTGATTAAATTGTTGGAATGCTTGTGTGATGATGCGACTGAATGATAACTCATTCATTTCATACACAAATATCTCATGACATGCCTAAATAGAGGAAATGCATTAGGTAGCATTAGTTATTCATTTGACTATCATGTAACTTGCATTGTATAGCATTGGTTATTTATTCGGACTACTATTGCATGGTATGCATAATTTGAGAAATTATCCAATAGATTGTGAAATTGTTTGGCATGATTGATGCTTCTCTATAACACTAAAATAAAACGATGGTTTATTAAGAATCTATGTACCAGTGCGATTGACGAGCCAGAGGTGGATCGAGGTGACATCTCCTATACGTCACTGCTTGACATTGTCGAGCCATAAGGCGAATCATAGGTATTCCTACCCAGAGCTGACTGTGACAGCTCGAAGTCTTTGGAAGATGGTAAGATTCATGATAAGTACACTCTCTCAGGTTGTGATGTGAGTGTCGATTAATTTTAGATGGTTATTAGAACCCTATGAGATTTGGTTGGATCACAGGGAATACCGAGAGGCATCTCAACCCTCTTCTGGTCTTAGACTCCGACTAAAAGAAATGACTGTTTGAACGCCTAATATTTGAAAGTGTTTGTAATGTTTTGGATTGGGTTTGTATAATGCATGTGATGTATAGGATCGATCCACTGAGCTTTCGAGCTCACTCCCATTCTATTTTTCAAGAATAATTGGGCGTACTACCTAGCCGTCTACGTTAGAGGACTCACACGTAGCTGTGACACCTCATTGGGGAGGTTGTCCGGGATTAGAGACTCGGAGGTCATGTATTATGCATTTCTACTAGATAGTTGTAACGTATTTATAGTGGTTTCAACTTTAGTTTGTTTTATCTTTAAATGACTTTTTGTGTTTAGCAATTTTGGTGTTAATAAAAATTTTTAAAGTTATTTCGTTGCATTGTTTATGATTTATATTGAAAAATCCGATGAGTATCTTGAGAAACTCTCTTGATGTTTTTGTTTGAAAAATATTTACCCGGATATTGACTTGAGAACCAATTTTTATGAGTTTAATTTTGAAAAAAAAAGATTTTGACAGAACGAAATTTTCAAGTAGCATCTCGATTTTCGTCGGGCGACGATCCACTCGTGAACGAAGGTCCGGCCGAAAATTGGGGTGTTACAGTGTGTGTGTGTGTGTGTACCTTATTTATGACTGACTAATGCAAGTATAACAAATGAATAATTCATGTACAATGTGTGTGAATAGCGATATAATGTGAGCATAATTTTATAATTAGCTCACATTATATCGCTATTCACACGCATTATACATGAATTATTCGTTTGTTATACTTGCATTAGTTAGTCATAAATAAGGTGTATATATATATATATATTGCAGACCTTGTAGATCACCATATGAGGCACTCTATGGCAGACCTTTTAGATCACCATCTTGTTGGACAGATTTTGAAGACCAGGTATTCACTGACTTAAGTTGATTGAGGAAATGAACCTGCAAGTGGAGCAAATCTAGAAGAGGCTAGCTACAACACAGAGCAGAAAGAAGAGTTATGCTGACAAAAGGAGGAAACCCTTAGAGTTCCAAGCAGGTGATCAAGTTTTCTTGAAAATTAGCCCACAGAAGGGGATTAGATGATTTGGAGTGAAAGGGAAGCTAACACCTCGATATACCGGTCCATTTTTTATTCTTAAACGGGTTGGTGCATGTGCTTATGAACTGGATTTGTCGAACAGAATGTCCTCAATACATAATGTGTTCCATGTTTCGATGCTCCAAAAGTACGAGCCAGAACCTTCTCATGTCATTCACTGGGAGGATATCGTACTTTGAGATGATGCTACTTACGGTGAGCTAGCTGTCAGAATTCTTGATCGTAAGGTGCCGAGTCTCAGAACCTAGGACATACTCTTGGTCAAGGTTTTGTGGAGGCATCATAATCTGGAGGAGGCGACCTGGGAGCTGGAGAGTGAGATGCAGAGAAAATTCCCATATCTCATCACCAGGAGCACCTAACTGGACACATTATACAAGTACATTCTATTTAAATTTTGAGGAAAAAATTTCTTTTGAGGGGGGTAGATTGTAATACCCCGAATTTCTCAAACGCGTACACATCGAAAATAGATTTTTAAAAATTATGAAATAAATGTAAAAATGTGTGAAAACATATTTTAAATGATTATTATATAGTATGGTATGAAAATAAAATAAATCAGAATGTTGTATAATGGGGAAAAACATTGAAAAACAAGATTCACACTGTCGACCACGGTCACTGAAAGCCGACCGCGGTAATCAGTGGAAAATCACAAAAAAAAATTATGTCACATGGGTGACCGTGGTCCATAAAGTGCCGACTGTGGTAATTACGTGAGATTTAAAAAGATTCAAGCCTTGTCTTCGTCATTTCACGCATAGACTTTCCCAAATCGATCCAGAGCTTCAGAGAGAAGGTCCAAAGCTAATTCAAGGAGGATCTCAAGATTTGAGGTAGGAATCTGAACCTCTTAATCCTTTTAGTTCAAGATTTGTATACTCATTCAGATTCAGTATTCAAAAATGAGGGTTTGAGGTTTTTGATGTATAAGACGATCCAGAACCAAATAAGCTCGGATCTTCCTTCTAAACTGAGAATTTATTGATTTAGAACTGAATTCCAGAAGTTTTAACTGTTCGATTGTAGTTTTTGACGGATCCAGAGGAATTTCACCTATCTAGAGGGTTTCTGAAGGTGCAAATCCTTTGATAGGTAATAAAACTTAATCTATTCCTCTTTTGACGTTGTAGTTAGTTTTAAATGTGTGATATTCTTAATTTAGAACGCGTTGACTATAATTTCACATTTTTGTGTGAAAAAAATGGAAATTTGGATTTTTGTACTATTCTTGAAGGGCAATTTTTGGGGATTTAGAGTGAATGATGAGGTTTTATCATTTCAGATTGTGGACTTTGAGCGTAATCCTCATGAGTAGGCGCAAGGGTCATTCTGCGTTATCAGGTGGGCAGGATTATCTTGCTCACTAGTATTATGTAGGCTTAAAGTTCAAGGCATGATGGTTGTGTAGCATAGGATGATAGATGCATGCTAGGATGGATATGATTTTGGAATGTTTTGATTGTTACTTGAGCATAATGTTTGGTTACATGCTTTATCATTATTTGGGTGAATATTATGCATGACTGATAGGATAGTTTTATTATCTGAATTGCGTCATTATTCATGAGTATTTTATCCAAATTCCTGTACTCGGAAACAAACAATATTGATGTTGACTTAGAAGCATAAATCTTTAGACCACTGAAACAAATCGAGAACTTAGAGATTTGAATTTAGAGTCACAGTAGTACGATGACGAGATAGTTATTGGTAGGTTTAAATTACTTGGTATTAGCACAAGTCACAGTGTCCAAAGATTTGAGGAAAAAAGGGTTTGAAACTAGAATGGAAGTGGAAATAAAGTTTACATTACGTTCAATTATTGAAATTTCTGCTTCCTTATGATTAAGATATTGGATACTGAAAATGATATTTTTTTTACTTGAAGATAGTGTCGAGAGGATGTGGTAGAAGTAGACCCAGAGGAGGTAGAGACCGAGGTGAGGCTAATATAGAGCTAAGGCCTAGTGATGAGGGTATGTCAGTGGCAACAGCACCAGCTGTGATTGCTTTGACACCAGAGGCTATTACAGAGATGATGCAGAGGGTAGTGGAGCAAGCTATTAGGACCCTGTAGCCATCAGCATCTACACAGCCATCAACACCAGTACAGCCACAGGTACAGCACAGTTACTACAGAGCCACCGGCACAGGCTCAGCCTTAGGCACATCAGGGGTCTGCATCCATGGAGGTAGTGCCACAGAATCGATCAGCCAGTTTCGACAAGGAGCAGAAGGATCTTCTGGCAGAGTTCCAGAAGTTTTGTCCCAGTACATTCGAGGAGACAGGTGATTACATGCTAGCAGATAGGTGGTTTTCTAAGATGAATAAGCACCTGAACACTATGGGGGTAGTTGGGCCCAGGAGAGTGGCACTTGTTGTGCATCAGTTGGTAGGACCAGCCTACCATTGGTGGGAGATGATTGTAGCCAATCCCACCATTGATCAGTCAGCCATGTCATGGGAGGACTTTAAGATTCAATTTTATAATAAGTTCTTCTCCGCGACGAGAAAGAAGCAGCTGCAGTCAGAGTTGGCCCGACTAGCATAGAGAGGCATGACTGTTACAGAGTATGAACAGAGGTTCACAAAGCTATGTTGATTTTCTCCTACTTTGTTCATAGATGAGCAGTCCAGGGTGGACCATTTTGTTGAGGGATTGAGGATTGATATCCGAAAGATCGTGGCACCATTTAAGCTGACGACCTTATTAGATGAAGTAGAAAGAACGAGATGGTTCAGAGGGACCTAGAGGTTGAACAGACACTAAGGGGCAAGAAGAGGACACAGTCAGACCAGTCTGCAGGACCTTCATCGATGAGGCCAAGTGGTCAAGAAGCACAGAGAGCACCTCAGGCTCAGAGATCGGCACAGACTTGGGGTAGACAACAGAGACAGCCACCTCGTCCCGACTAGCCTATAGATCCACAGAGAGAGGAGGCGAAGAGGAAGGGGCTATGTTGTACATGTCATCAGGAAGGGCACATAGCTAGAGATTACCCTATTAGAGTAGTGACTCTTGCACCACAACCACGGCCACAGACGCGTTCTTAGGCAGGTCAGCCATAGCAGCAGCAACAGACTCAGGCTCGCTTGTAAGCAGTCGATAGCCAAACAGGTCTCACCCCAGTGGTGGAAAGTACATTTTTGTTGTTTGGCATTACTGTGCAGGTGTTATTTGATTTCGGTGCCATTAGATCTTTTATCTCTGAGGATGTTGTGAATAAGTTACAGTTGGTGACGAGTCCTTTGACTAAGTCCTTGGAAGTGGTTAAGCCGATTGGCGATTCTGTGAGTTCGAAGAAGTTGTGTAGGTGTGAACTCACATTCGAAGATCGACTGATTTTAGCGGATCTCTGCATGTTGCATTTTAGCGGCTATGATGTGATATTGGGAATGGACTGGTTGACCCAGTATCAGGCACAGATTGATTACCAGAGACGGAGAGTTACCGTCAGGTTGCCATCTTGTGAGTTGCTTAGGATAGATGAATCAAAAAGAAGAAAATCCAAAAATTTCTGGTAGTGGTTTGACGAACAAAAAGAACCATGATGAAGCAAAGAATGAAATCTGGAAAATTGATTGGTGATTTTTGATTGGGGGTTGTGCGATTTCAGATTTGAGCAAATCGATTTTAGTTAGGGCGTGATGAATCAAAATAGAGGAGAATGAAGAAGATGAAGAACGAAATGGTAGCCCTAGCTGCCATTTGTGTGCATAGAATGAAGAACGAAATAGAAAAAGAAAAAAAATCTAAGCAGTTGGTGAGTGATTTGAGTTGGGGATTTAGGTTTTGATTCTATTTTGATTTGGGGCAAAGAAGAAATTTGAATTGCTGATTTTGGTGATGGGGTTTTGATGCTAGATGAACGAAGGAAGAAGAGGCAAGAAACCAGATTTTTAGCTTGCTGGTTATGCGTGATTTTGATTTCTAGATTTGGGGCATCTTCAGATGTTGTTAGTTTGGGTGATGTTGAACGAAGAACTTGATTTGGGATTTGGATTTTTGGTTGTGTGGCTGGCCGTGAGATGATGCAAACCGTGAGGAATATGGATGTGGGTGTGTGTGTTTGATTTTGGGTTTTGTGACTGCTAATCGTGATTGAAGAAGGAACACTTGCAAATTTGTGTGTTGCTGGAAATCAAATTAGAATTTTGTGTTGAATGTGGTTTGAACATGATGAATGAAATGGAGAAAAATCTGGTGCGTGGCTGATTTGTGCGTGATTCTGGTTTTCTTGTGATTGTTGGTGGTGTGTTGAATGTGATTGAAGATGATGAAGAAACCAAATTTTTTTTTTGGTTGGAAAAAAATGAAAATGAAGAACAAGGAGTGAATTGAGTTGCTGAACGTGATTTCGTTGGATGCGAGTTCATCACTAACACTAAGAAGACGACACGAGATAATTTGGATTTTAAATTTTAGATAGTATGAAAACTATTTTTAGGTGATCTTAGATGAGAAAACTAAATAAAATTTGAAATTTAGAACTTTATTGAATATTTGAGTAGAAATATTATTTTTGATATTTGTGAAGTTTAATAGATGCTTAGAATATAGATATCAAAGTTTAGAAAATTTAGAGTTTCGAATATTAGAAATCAAATTTTATTTAAATGCTAGATGTAAATAATAAATATTAGAATTCTTTTTTTATTCAATTAGAAATTAATTAAGTCATTTAAGAAAAAGTCTTAAGATAAAATAATTTTATTTTAAAACATAGAATTTATGAAATCTATAATTTAAATTTAATACCTAAAGATAAATAATTTATAATAAAAAAGAGAGGAGTTATGAAATTTTATGTGCTAAAATAGAAATTCGGAACTTGGTTCAAATATTAGATATAAAAATCTTATTTTAAGTGAAATAAGATTTATTAAATAAAATTGAATTAGTTTTGTAAAACCCAAATTCTAGCCTTAGCGTTTTTAAATTATTAGTTATAATCTAAATAAATTTATTTAGAAGTTAATAAATCATAGAAGCTTGAAAATCAATTATGAGAGTTTAATTTTTAGATTAAAAGTTTAAATTAGTAAAAATATTATTTTATTAAAATATAAGCATAAGAGTGTTTTGAACATAATTTGATAAATACTGAAGATCTAGAAATAAATAAGAATGATTTTTATTTTCAGATTTAGAAACTTTATTTTGACTTGAAAAAAATTAGTTGAAATTAATATATAGACTTTATAATTAATTTAGAAATTATTTAAGCTGAAGAATATTTTGAACAAGATTAAATATGAATTGGAAACCTAGAAAGTTTTATTGAATTTTAAATTTCAGATTTTTACAATCTTGGTGTCAGAACAGCTCAAAGGAAAGTAGGAAGCCCTAAAGATTTGTGAAATCAAGTGGGCATGATTTCCTTACTCATACGATTATATGAATTTAAAATTCAAAGCATTTGTTTGAATATTTCTAGGTTATTAGAATTTTATTAGAAAATTGATTGAAATTGTTTGGTATGCTTGAATGATGTGTGATGAATGATTATTTAATTATTTCATGCATAAATAGGAAAACATGCACATAGATTTCATCATTAATTCATGTAAACTACCATTTTCAAAGCATGCATTATTTGATTAATTTTCTATTGTATTATGTGATGCCTGGTGTGATTGAATTTGATTGTACAAACTAAAATAAGACGAAGGATTAACAAGAATCCACATACCGGTGCGATCGACGAGTCTAAAGCGGATCGATGTGGTATCTCCTATATGCCACCGCTTGAGATTGGCTAGCTACAAGGTAGATCATAGGTACTCCCAACCAGGAGCTACCTGCGACAACTCAAAGTCTTTGGGAGATTGTACGAGCTATGGTAAGTACTCTCTCTTAGAATGTGATACTGAGACATGACTAATTTTAGATGGTACTTGAGACTTTCTATGATTATGATTAGATTGGATCACGTGGAATACCAAGAGGCATCTCAACCTTCTTACGGTCTCAGACTTCAACCAAAACCAAATAAATGTTTGAAACACCTAATGTTTGAAAGTGTTTATAATGTTTTGGATTGAGTCTGTGTAATGCGTGTGATGTATAGGAATGATCCACTGGGCTTTCAAGCTCACTCCCATTTCATTTTTTAGGAATACTTGTATGTAGTGCACATCTATCTAAGTCAGAGGACTCACACTTTTGGTTGGACCACCTCATGTGGGAGGTTGTCTAGGATAGGAGGCTTTAGAGGTTGTGTTTTGTTTATTTTTATTAAACTGATTTACATGTATTTATTTTGTTTTTGGAGTGTAATCACTCATGTTATCAAACAATATTGTATGTTTAACATTGACCATTTTAATAAAAAATTTTGAAGTGATTCCATTGCAAAAATTTATGATTTATGATTTCTGTTTTAATTTGTTTTCATTTAATTGTGAAAATTCGGCGAGTACATTGAAAGTTAATTTGAACTGTTATCTTCTATAGAATTATGTTTTCAAATACATTTCTTTGAGAATAGTTAGCATGGACTTGAATTTGAAGAAAAAGATTTTGAAAGAAACGATTTAAGTAGCATTCTGATTCTCAACGGGCGATGACCCATAGTACATGACGGGAGGTTCGATTGAGAGTCGGGGTGTTCCATAGTTGCTGACTGGAGAATGCTTGGGCTAACTATTCCATATGAATCTCAAGGTTCTTGACTATAGCATTGATGTTTCCTACTTGAACTTCTAACCCTTAAACTCTATTATCATTCTGATCAATTCTCCAAGACAATTTTTTAAAGAAACGAGCCTGCATATTCATGATCTCGTCTAGTTTGTCCTCCATAGATGGTTTCTTTTCAATCAAGTTCTATTGAGGGACATAACCTGGTGGGGCTTGCTGAACGCTTCTATTATTAGCATATAAGAAGTTATCAAGCTCATGGATTCCCAAATGATAATATGAGGAGTATTATAACCCTGTTGTTGACCTTGATAGTTATTGAACTAGTTTATCTCATTCAGCTGCTCTATAGATGCTTCTTGAGTAAAGGATGCCTTGTGAGCTTTAGCTATGGCCAAGATAAATTGATTCTACTATGGTTGAAACTGGCCATTACCAGATTTCTTAGTCAATGCATTCATTTGGTGGGCATAGAAGCTATTTATGCCTGAAGAGTTGTAATCTCATCAATCTCATGTATTCCCCCCTGTTTTATTGAGTCCCTCTTTGTGCCATAACCATAGGCGTTAGCTGCCATATCTTCTATGAGATGAGTGGCTTTTGTAGTAGACTTTCCCATCGAGGAACCACCAGCTACCAAATCAACCAAGGCTCTAGTAGGTAGTGTCAAACCACTATAGATTTGAATCTGTAGCCAAGAAAGATAGCCATGCCGAAGACATCTTCTTAATAAGTCTTTACATCTTTACCAGGCTTCATAGATAGACTCAAAATCGGATTGTGTGAATAAACTAATCTCACACCTTAGTTAATGAACTTTCGCAGGAGTGAAATATTTTTGTAGGAATTTCTAAGCCATTTCTTCCCAAGTGGTAATGCTACATGGTAAGAGAGTCCGCAGCCATGACCTCGCCTTGTCCCTTAGATAGAAGGAAAAAGTCTCAATCCTAAATAATTCTTAGGCACACCATTCATCTTGACTGTGTCACATACTTCCATAGAGGAGTTCAGATGTGCCTTAAGATCTTCAGTAGCCAAACAACCAAACTACTGTTGTTGTACCATAGTAATCAATGAGGGCTTCAACTCGAAATTGTTGGCATTGATGGGTATGTGAGCAATTCCAGAGAAATTATTATTGAGCATAGGCTTGAAAAAGTCTTGGAGTGGTACTTCACCATCAATACCAACTGTAGATTTACTGCTCTCAGCCACATTAGATCTATGGCTTTGAACTTCCAACTGAGATTTTTGAAGTGTTTTGAACTAGTCTGGATCACTCAACTCTATTGAGCCTTTAATCATCCAAAACTTGAAGCACCACAAGCAAAGAAACAAATCAAGTGTAGCGAGCCAACAAATTTAATAAAAAGAATAAAATAAATTAAAAGAAAATAAACAAAAATAAAGTAAAATAAAGTAAATAAATAATTCTTTAATTAAAATTTAACCAATTTCAATTGGTTTCAAGATTACTAACACCATTCCCCGGCAACGACGCCAAAAACTTGTTGGGATCACTACAAATGTACAAGATTGCAATAGTAATACATGGTAAATACCAGATATCGTCCTCAGAGAACAATTTGTGGTTAAAATGTTAAATCCCAATTTAATTTTAGTATTAATTTTATTAAAGCTTAGAAATGACGTTAATGCTCTAAACTAAAATCAAGCAAAAAATAAATAATTGCTGATTTAAAATTATATTAATTAAGATTTTAAGAGTTAAATATCATGTATTTACCTTTAATCTTTATTTCAATTAATTTAAATTTTGTTCTTGTATGTTATAATACTAGTAATCAAAACCCTCTCCCAAGGTGCCTTGATCCTATCAATCAAATTGTCTAATACCCCCTCCTGAGGTATATAGTGAATAAACTAATGCATTAGATATTGTAATACCCTAGATTCTTTGTACTCAATTAAATGAAATTTATTATTTATTTAGTGAAATTTGGGTGCAAAATGAAATCAGGCTCATTTTAGGGCTAAATTTAGCAAGTTCCAAAACTCTCATTTAGTGCCCCTTAGGGACCCAAAACAACTTGAAATGAAGTAAGATGACATGAACCAAATAATGGGACAACATATCCAAAAATTAGAATAATTGTCGAGGTTAGGGTTTTCATTTGCCAAACACCATTTAGGGGGTCCAAATTAGGGAAAAATTAGCATTTAGGGTACTTTAGGAGATCGAAATGACCAGAAACAAAACAGAATGACATGAAATAACAAAATGAATGGCATATCCAAAAATCAGAACAATTGGCCAAGATTTGAATTTTCATTTGCCTAGTGACCTCAATGGGTCTTAAATAAGGAAATTTTTTCAGGAAAAATCACCTTGGGCCAAACCATACCTTAAAAATGTGCATTAGGTTTATGTGATTCCAAAATTATAGGTTAAGGAGTTGGGGCCACATGTGTTGGTTACTAAACCTGGATAGGTTCAAGCACTTGCGACTGTGGTACTGCCTGCGGGAGTATTTGGGTTAGAGCCCTCATCAGTTGATCCAAAACCTTCCAAGCAACTTCATTCATCATATTCTTCATTCGGGCCTCCATTCCAACAGATATTTCCTGATCGGTCTACTCTATCTTGTTATACCCTAAATTCTTTGTACTCAATTAAATTAAATTTATCATTTATTCAATGAAATTTGGGTGCAAAATAAAATCAGGCTCATTTCGAGGCTAAATTTGGCAGGTTTTTGAAAGTTTCATTTGGTGACCCTTAGGGACCCAAAACAACATGAAATGAAGTAAGGTGAAATGAACCAACTAATTGGACAACGTATTCAAAAATTAAAACAATTAGTTAAGATTAGGATTTTCATTTGCCAAATGCCCTTCAAGGAGTCCAAATTAGAAAGAATTGACATTTAGGGTATTTCAAGGGATTAAAATGACTTGAAATGAAACAAAATGACATGAACTAACAAAATAAATGACATATCTGAAAATTAGAACAATTGGCCAAGATTTAGATTTTCATTTGCCTAGTGACCCCAGTGGCTCTTAAATAAGGAACGTTTTTGAGGGAAAATCACATTGGGCCAAACCATACCTTAAAATGTGCATTAGGTTCATGTGATTTCAAAACTATAGGTTATAAATCATAAATCCTTGTAAATAAGGAGATATTAATTTTTATTTGATCTTTGTGAACCTATCATGTAACACCCTAACCCCCGTATCTTTAAGCAGTGTACATTGCCACCGTTCTTTTGATAGTGGACTTAACAAAACGGCGGGTCAGGCTGGTGCTACATTACAAGTGACACACACTTGTTCTTTTCTTTTCAATATCTTATGCTTTTGTATAAAATTCAAGAATACAAAATTTTCAATAAAATCAAGGCAAATTAAAAGAGATAAAGAAATTTAAACTATTTTATTCATAATAGAAATTGAAAGTACTAAACTCTTCAAAAAGAACTAATATTTACAGCGGAAGTCTTGAAAATACATTTTAGTAGAAAAGCATAAAAACTTTGGGCAACATGCCCTAAAAATCTAAAAAAAATATAATACTATAGAAACTTTCTAAGAAATATCTATATTCAACTGCTCCATGGTTTTCATGTTCCTGAAAAATAAGAAAGGAAGAAGTGAGCACATACCCAAGTAGATCTTTTTCAAACAATCATCTTTCATATTCAAACTCATAACAAAATCATAATTCAAACACTTGCAATCATTAGACGTTTCAAACAATAATTTGTTTAAGTCGAGTCTCAGACCAAAAGGGCCTTTAATCCCTTGATGCTCTTAACTAAGTAAATAGGGCCCACTCGGCATCAACTCGTTAGTGGCACATGTCGGCATCAACCCGTTACACATGGTGACCCACCAGTGGTACACGACCCTCAAGTACTTAGGTCTAAAAACCATATGACCTAACTCATATGAAAAGAACATCCATAGTGTCGCCTTGCTATAATGGTATGTGGTTGTTATCTCCATCGTCTTAGATTAATTCTCATATAATGATCTCATAAAATAAATTTTAGAATATGTACAGTCAATTCATGAAACGCTCATAAAACATGCATCATACTTTAATTTAAAAGCCTAAGCATGATACTAACATGGCATGGATGATATGATTGCTCAAACATAAATCAAAATTGAAATACTAAAATAAACATTTAAAATTCTAGAATTGAAATTGAAAATCTTTGAATTCAGTGAAAAACACATAACAATGAGCATGCCATGAATTTAAATAAGGACAACAGGGTGTTCTAGAAATCACTTCCGCCTTGTGACGCTTTCTTTCAGAATTTCGACAGTAATTTCCCCCATGTACTAATGTCAATGAAGATCACCTAATTTAATTCCTCAATTCGAGAGAAGGATTTCTCACACACACAAGAAGGGAAGATGGGAAAAGGTGCCAAGAAGAAGGCTTTAGAGAAAACAAGAGGAAAATTCAACTCTTATTTTTTGGAATGAATGAAATTGAGAGCCTAGGAGGGTTTATATAGGTTTTCTAAGGGAGAAAATTAGAAAGTTTTGTGTTCTTCTTTGAATAAAATACCCTATTTTCCTTAATTTTGTACTTGCTATTTTTTAGAGCAAAATGAGTATTTTTCAAATTTTTTTCAAATTTTAGAAATAATTTTTGGATTTAGAAACCTATTTTTTGGAATTTTTTGTATTTTTTGTTATTTTTCGGTAATTTTTGTATTTTAAATTTCAAATTTGATCTAGTTCTTAGGATTTTCCTCGAGACACACAAACGGGTTTGATCTAGGCCATTAGATTAATCTCGGATCAATCAATAGAAATCGGAGTCTCGATCTCAACCATTGGATTTCCTTGAGTGCATCAACAGTTCGCGATTTAATCAACACAGCTTTGATCTGAATCTTCCGATGATCTTCGAGTGCAGCACTGTTCACGATCTCTCAACATGGCTTCAATCTTGATTGTCGGATGATCCTCGATCATGGTGTGCGGATCTGATTTCGCGATCAACGAATTTTGTTCAGTCCACATGATCATCCTCGAGTTACGTATGCGAATCTCTAGCCGTTGGATTTTGATGATCCAGTGCACCCGGGCGTTCGTTTTGGTTTTAATCCCATTCGTTGGATTTTGGCAGATCGATTGTGGATCGTAGGATGTATTTTAAGTTTATTTATTTTTATTTTTCAGCCGAATTTCTTGTTTTTTTTTCAGATTTTTGCCAAATTTCGATCCCAATTGACTTTCTAATCCCATTTTCATCAAAATTGCACATATCCTTGTATTTTTGGTTATGATATCCCATGTTATGCATTATATTCACGTATTTTCTTCGGAAAATCCACTAAATTGATTTTTATTCCTCATTTGGGTAAACTATGACTTGCCAAAATACTCATTCGTCAATTCCTTATGATTTTTTAAGTAAAAATTCAAAATTTATATGAACTTTTCGAGATGTTACACATGAAGTCATGCCCACCCTAAGCACATGCAAGTCAAATGGGTGGAAAACCATGATCATGTGTACCCTCACCCTACCCTAAGCTCCATGGGATGTTTCCTTTATTTGAATCCTTGTAAAATGATCCCATGTTCCGTAAAAATGATTTAATACACCCACCTTAATAGATGTTTTATATGGTCTAGAAACCATAAGACATGATTCTATATACACCCCTACTTGATTGTGTAGACCCACACCCACTTAAGCCAAAATTGGCCCAACCATGTACATGTGTGTGCGCGCACATGTGAGCAACCTCATTTAGATAGTTTCTTGGAACCAAGATGAACATCTTTGACTATTATATGGTGTCCCCTCGAATTTGATCTTGTACACCCATGCTTGATGTCCAAGAAATAAGAAAATAGGAAAGTGTTCCTTGTGTGTTTGTGTGATGAACAAGCTAGGAAACCAAAAAGGAAAGTTGTCATGAGCACATATGGGACGTCCTATTTGAATTAGAATATAATTTAAACCTCTTTTATGTTCACACATAGTTAGGAAACAAGATTGTACACATATCTTTTAAATTAGAAATTCATAGTGGTCTCACTTGCCAACCATGAGCCCACTTAATGAGCACACTTGCCCTCTTTATGCAAACCATCCCCTTTATGTATAGAAACTTGCCCAAATTTTTGTGAGCTGCCCTAGGACATCCCATATGCTCTCATGAACATCTATATAAACCCCCTTGCTCACTTTCCTCTTTGTTTGTTCTTACCCTCTTCTTGGCACCTCTTCTCACTCTCTTTTCTTTCTTGTGTGAGAAGTTCTTATTTTAGTGTTTTAGAGAGTTGTTGAGGTATTTTTGTTTGTGATTAGAAGTTCTTGAAGTTCTAAAAGTGGTGGATAAGAGGAACCTCTGCCGAATTCTACAAAGAAAGTCGAATTAAGCTGGAGGGAATTTCTAGAACTCCTTCTTTACTACTTCAAGTCTTTAATATATTCATGTTTGTTTTTAGATTTCAGCATTTTTATATTTCAGTTTGAAGCATGTTTGATCAAGTTTTATTTTCAATTTAACATGTTTTCATATTTTAATTCATACATGATAGCATAACATGCTTAGAAACCATGCTTAGGCTTATTTTTGAATTTTTAAGCATGCCATGTATGTTTCCATGTTCTCTTGATTATTTAAATTTTGATATTAATTATTATGATCTTGTTTTATATTTATTTGAAATTAAATATGAGAAAGTAAAGATAACAACCACGTACCATCATAGTAGTCTAAGTGATGCTATGGGTGTTCTTTGCATATACTTAGTGTATATGAGTAACATCACTAAGTGTGGATGTGTTTTAAAATACTTGGAATGTGGACATGTGATCTCTATTTCCAATGGAATGTGACAAGATGAATTGTCATTCCATCCCAGAATATGAGTATTTTAATGAAGAACATCAAGGGATTAAAAATCCCTTTTGGTCAAATATACAACACTAACAAGATATTGTTTGAAATGCTTAATGCTTGTAAGTGATTGAAATTGGATGTACTTTTGATTTGAATTAGTAAATTAGTAGTTTGATGAATGATCCACTGGGCTATATACTCATCCCTTCCTTTTATTTTTCAGTAGTTTGAAATACAAGATCAAGCTTGCTAAGGGGTTAGAAACTTTATTTTTAGAAAGTTTCTATGTAAGGGTACATTGCGCAAATTTTGAATAAAAACTTCCACTGAATTTTGCTTTTAAATTTTAGAGTTATGTACTCCCCTTTTCATTATTTGAATTTCAAGCATGTATCCCTTTATTTTATTCAATAAATAAAGATTGAAGTTTTTCTTTTTATCTCTCTTGTAATAGTTTTATTAAATTAGAATTTGTGAAATTATTAGGGTTGTATGATCATTGAGAAATAATGAAACTTGAGATAATAGAAAGTGATACAAGTTGTGTACTTATAAATATAACATTAGACCCAACCTGTCTTGTGGTTGAGCTTAAACCTGTTTCTAGGGTGTTGGGCTGTTATAGAAGTGGGGATTGAGTAGCATACCTTTTTGTTCTAGCCATTGTCTACAAATCTAGTAGATTGTCAGTTTTTGCCTTGTCAAACATTCGTACTATCATGACTCTAGATTCGGGTCTCTAGTATCTCAATTTGTCTAGTCGCCTAATAGTTTATGCTTCTAGGTTCCTTTTTGTTCTTGGGTATAGGATTTGGTTTTATATGACGTATATATAAAAAAAATCAAGCATGTTTTTCAAACAATCATATAATCATGCAATTTCATGCTAGTATAGCAAAGTTCCAGGCTTCCATTTAAGCTTTCAGTTCAAGTGTCCCATACCACTCTAGAGCTTCCAATTAGACTTTCACTCAGAAAATTGCTATATCGAAACAATTTCGCAAATGTCTTGATAACTAAGGTTTCCTGAGCCCACTATACTTGACCATCCCATACCAGCCAAGCATAGGGAAACAAGTTTTTTCAAAGTTACTGATCATTCACCAACGTGGACCATCATTCTCTAAGTCCAAGCTTCCTCCATACCTTCGAATCCCTTGCATCCCATACTACATAGAAACTAGAGATATAGAATCTTCCCGATCTTGCGTCCTGACCAAACAATGATTTTGTTTTCACACATTTTTAGTTTCTAACCTATGTTCTAAAGTTTTATGCTTTTGATCCACTGTTCCACCCACATTTCCATCTAAGGTGATTCCCTTAGACCTAGGGTTTCAATCTGGTTGACTCACAACCTCTGTTGAGTCAAGATATCACATTTGGCATCTTTTTTAACTCCTAGTCAACTTTTTTTCCTAATTTTCCCTTGTTTAATTTTCTTTTATAAAAATTATGGGTGTTTTCCAACTTTGGCTACTCGTATAAGCTGGTGGGACAACCTCAAGATCGAGTTTGAAACTGAAGTCTTCTTAGAAATTGCACTTTCTAGAGCAAGATAACCCATCTCCCTTTCAAAGTTTAGCTTTACTAAGAACAAGGCTTACCTACTATTAGCTCAACTTGTAGTCTTTGTATCCAAACAAAACATTTCGAAAAATATATTTCTTTCTTGAAAACACTTTCTAAAATGTTTTTCAATTTTCAAAAATAGAAGATAAGGCATTCTAAGTTCAATTGGTTAAACCTAATTGAGTTATATTTCTTAAGTCTAATACCATCGTAGGTATAAGACTAACTTTCTAATTTTAGCTCAAAAACATATGTTTAGGTTTAAATTTCTATTTCTAGCCATGTGTTCCTAATAACTAAGATTTGGTACTACCTTTATAACACCCACCCCTGAGACTTTCAATTGGACTTAACTACGAGGTAGGGCGGGCTGATGTTACTTTACAAGTACACAACTTGACATTCTATTTTAGTTATCTTATGCCTTAATGTAATTAAAGAGTACTTAACTCAAATTTAGGAATCAAATCAAATAAGGCAATAATGCAAGAGATAAAAGAAATTTATAAAGTTTATTAGTTTAAATAAAGTGGAGTACATAACTCAATCCTAAAATGAAACTATTATAATGAAACATTCAAAACTTGGGTTCCATGCCCTTACATTCAAATATAGAAACTTTCTAAAAATAAAGAGACTATTAATATTTGCAATGTCTTCATACATGTTCAATTTCCTGAAAAAATAAAGAAAGAAAAGAGAGGAAGGGTGATCACATAGCCTAGTAGATCCTTTTCAAACAACCAATTTTCTAATTTAGAATAAAAACACATCCATAATTCATACACTTACATACATTAGGCATTTCAAGCAACATTTGTGTGCAGTTATGACTTAAATCAAAAGGATTTTCAAGCCCTTGATGCTCTTAACAAGATACCTCCTTAGAGTGAAATGGCATTCCTTAGCCAATTTCGTTGGACTTCGGGACTTAGGGCCTCTTATACACCTACCAAGTATTTTGGTCTTACAACATGTGAACTAGTCACATGAAAAGAACATCTATAATGTCCCACATGTCCATTATGATGGTAAATGTTTATTAATCACTAACGTCTCTTAATTAATCTCATACTCAAGAATCATAAAATAAGAGAAATAAATTTTAGAATATAAACAATCTAAAAATCAAAGCGTGAATCATCAAAAAACATGCATTATACATCGAAATAAACCTAAACATGGTACTAGGCATGGCATGAATTTTTGAATGCTTAAAACATGCTCATGTACTAAACTAAAACTTAAATTATTATTAAATTTCTAAAATTGAAAGATAAATAATTTCTAAAAACTAAGCATGCAATGAACATGGTATTAATCTAAAGAAGAAAAAAGGAGGTTTTAGAAATCACTTCCACCTCAATTGCAAGTTTGATAGAAATTCGGCAGAGGTTCCCCACTCCAACATCTAGCACTCCAAAGACAACTCAAGAATACTCAATTAAACAATAAAGCACTCAAAAATACTTTAAGATCACTCAAGAACAAAAGGGTTGCCAAGAAGAACGTTAGAACAAGCTAAGAGGGAAGTGTCAACTCTTACTTTGGGATGAAGAAGAAGTGTTGTAATACCCCAAAATTTTGTCAAATAATTTAAAATAAATAAAATAAGTAAGTAAATTAATTTCAAAGATTTTAACAAATTTTTAGTATAAATTGTGAGTTGGTACATGAAAAAATAAAAAATATTGAAAATATAATATAAATTAGGCAAATCAGACTTTAATTTGATAATTAAATAAAATTTTCAATTTAATAGAATTAATTATGAAATTTAAAGAGTTGCTTAAGAAATAAATAGAAATAAAATATATATACACATATAGGTTAATATGTGTGGAATATGTATATAGAAAAAGTTGTATAATTAAATAAAAATGTAGCGTACATGTAAAATAAATAAAACATTATATAAATATTAGTATATAACTACATAAATTATTATCTGAAAATAAAATATGAAATAAATAAAAATACATGAAAATGAAAAATGTAGGTCATTTAATTATTGACATTAAATATATTAAAGAAATAAAAAACTATCAAATAAATGCAATTAGAAAGGAAAAAATAATAGCAAATTATCAAAATAGAAAGGAATATACAAGAAAATCAAGTTTTTATCAATTAAGGAGTGTCTAATTGACAAAATGCGGACAATAACATTATTAGAAAGCAATTTGGTGATTAGAAACTGCCTCTAATGGTCCAAAACGAATCTGTAAAATCCAAAGAATGAGATTGAAGTCCAAAATGACACCCAGGAGCATCGAATGAATGAGATCTAATGGCCCAGAAACAATCAAGTTGATCTAACGGTTCGGATGCATCTCATCTGATCAAGAATGACACAAGATTCGAGGCTCATTGTGTGGATCAGATCAGTATCAAGATCTGTACGGTGCTCGAGATCCATCCACCGGCATAGATCAAAATCGTAGGAATCTATCAAGAATGATGCTGCGCTCGAGGAAACTTGGATGGCCGAGATTTGAGATAGCTTTGATCTGTCACGTCACTCGAGGTTCATCAAATGACCTAGATCGAGGCGCTCTGAGGAGATTGCGAACTAATGCTCCGATCGAGGAAATTCGATGGTTCACAATCAACCCACTTGATCTCAATCGCGAATTTAGTACTGCGATTGAGGTGTAACACCCCAACCCCCGTATCTTTAAGCATTGGACGCGTCCACCATTTTTCTTGACAGTGGACTAAACCAAACGGCGGGCCGGGCCGGTGTTACATTACAAGCGACTCACACTTGACTTTCTATTTCAGTCATTTCATGCCTTAATCGTATTTAACCGTACATAACTTAAAATTAAGAATTTAATAAGGCAATAGTATAAGAAATAACTGAAATTCAC
>JAJIYU010004647.1:0-23964 GCA_030144865.1 Tinospora cordifolia
TGAGATCTTTGTCAACTTTAGTGTTAAAGAAAATTCAACCACCATTAGTATTCCCTGAGGACGATACCCGGACTTTCCGGATATTACTACAAGCGATCTCGTATACTTGCGAGTTCACTAACAACAGTACATGGTTCTTATCTTCAATTTCTTATATTTAAGAATCACATAATCGTAAAAGAAATTCAAAATGTAAATATCATAATTTTAAACAATCAAGAAAGCATGAAAACACTACATCACATGCTTGAAACATTGAATTAAATCTTAAACATGGATTCTAAGCATGGCATGCTCTCATGAGTGATTAAAACATAAAAACATGCTAACTAAAATTAAAATATGATTAATTGTTAAAACTAAAATAAAACATGCTGAAAATTAGAATTTAAACAAGCATGAACATGCTAGAAATTTAAAATAGCAAAGTAGAGGTTTAAGAAATCTTCTCCACCTTAATCAGAGTTTTTGTTGAATCCGACATAAGTTCACCTTATCAACCACTTTTAGAACTTTAAACCACCAACAAGACTACTTCAACAACTATCTAAAATACTGAAATAAGAACTTCTCACACGAAAGAGAAAAGAGGGTGAGAAAAGGAGTCAAGAAGATGGTAAGAATAAACAAAGAGAGAAGTGTCAACTCTTTGCTTTGGGATAAGATGAAAGTGAGCAAGGGGGTTTATATAGATGTTTATGAGAGCATATGGCATGTCCTAGGGCAGCCTTGGGCAGCTTGAGAAGCTTACAAAAATTTGGCAAGTTTCTATACATAAAGGGGATGGTTTGCATAAAGAGGGCAAGTGTGTTCATGGTTGGTAAGTGGGACCACTATCGCTTTCTAATTCATAAGATATGAATATAATCTTGTTTCCTAACTATGTGTAAATACAAAAGAGGTTTAAATCATATTCTTATTCAAATGGAACGTCCCCTATGTGCTCATGGCAACTTTCCTTACTGGTTTCCTTGCTTGCTTATCACACAAACACACAAGAAATACTTTTCCATTTTCTTATTTCTTGGACATCAAGTATGGGCGTACAATATCAAATTTGAGGGGACACCATATAATAGTCAAAGATATTTATCTTCATTCCAAGAAACTATCTAAATAGGGTTACTCACATTTGTGCACACACACATGTAGCTAATTTTAGCTTAAGTGGGTGTGGGTGTACACAATCAAGTGGGGGTGGTCATGACTTCATGGGTTCACAAAAATCAAATAAAAATTAATATCTCCTTATTTACATGAAATTATGATTTATATCCTATAGTTTTGGAATCATATGAATCTAATGCACATTTTAAGGTATAGTCTGGCCCTAAATGATTTTCCTTAAAAAACTTTCCTTATTTAAGACCTATTGAGGTCACTAAGCAAATAAAAATTCAAATCTTGGCCAATTATTCTAATTTTTAGATATTTCATTCATTTTGTTAGTTCATGTCATTCCATTTTGTTTCGGGTCATTTCGATCCCTCGAAGTACCGTAAATTACAATTCTTTCTAATCTGGACCCCTTGAAGGTCGTTTGGCAAATAAAAACTCTATCCTTGACCAATTATTTTAATTTTTGAATATGTTGTCCCCTTAGTTGGTTCATGTCATCTTACTTCATTTCAAGTTATTTTGGGTCCCTAAGGTGCACTAAATGAGAGTTTTGGAACCTACCAAATTTAGCCTTAGAATGAGCCCAATTTCATTTTGCACCCAAATTTCACTGAATAAATGATAAATTTCATTTAATGAAGTACAAAGAATTTAGGGTATTATAACCATCCACTTCTTGCAATGCGAGTAATGAGAATGCATAACATGTGGTGTTGGATCCAAGGAGGTCGACCATCACCTTAACAGCCAGAGAGTAAGTCAAAAACTTGAAAAAAAATTTAATATTTCATAAAAAAGTAAAAATTTGGAATAATATTAATAGAGTTTATTTTTAATGTTTTTATTACGTTGGGCCCCTGTAACAAGATCTCTCATAGGCTGCAAGAGATCTTTCAAGAGAGGGTAGACTTTTACTAGTTTATTACCATGAAACAATTCTAATAATAGTGTTCATTTGACTTCTATTTTTGCAAAAGTCCTACCAATGGGGTGCAACTATTAACAGCCTCGTTAGGATTGCCTTCAATAGGATGGCAATTAAAATGTATAAAGATTTTTACACAACATTAAAAGGGCATCAAAACAGCCTCGATGGATGTTGGATGATGCTTTGAGTAGACAGTATGAGCACTGGGCCTCTCTTGCTTTTGCGCAAAAATCACAATAATGCAACAAGAATAGGTGCACAAAGAAAGGAGGCCCGAGCTCTAGTTTGTCGAGGCACAAGTAGGTCAATCTCCACCCAACAATACCCAAGACAATGGTACATGTAATGTTTAAATTTATTTATTTAGTTTATATATTATCCTTTCTTAATATTATGTGTGAAAATAGAATTTAAATTTTGGAATATAATTTTACTAGAGAGGGAGTTAGGCCGATCTCCCACCGCTAATAAGGTGTTTATACACACTCACTAGGTGACATACCGGCCTCACATTCGTCAATAATAGATCATGATAGATCCCTGTAATTATACATTGTTTTTCTTCTTCAAATCATTGTTACATTACTTCTATATATATATATATATATAGGACTTTTTTTATAGGATATGATCACATCCCTTTGTGAGGAGATGTCGCAGTCGTAGTTGCAGCTCAGTAATACCGAGTTGATTCCTATGGATGAGGCTTGGTTATACTATGAGGCTATAGACAAGCATCAAAAGGAACGATTCTATGGGATGGACACCGAGGGAAGGGCCTTGTTTGGACATCTGGGGGCGAGTAGCTATTCTGCTGCAGTGCTTTATTATAGTGAGTAGATTAGTGGAGTGGTGGAGACGAGACTACAGGAGTAGATGTGGCAGATGAAGTAGATGATCATGTACGGTTTAGATGGGGATGCAAACACTTTAGATTGCTCCTACCGAGTCATTTGTTCCTCCACCACCGCTAGTACAACGGGGTCCCCCTAGGAAATCCCCCCTCATTCTCACGTGGGGGGTTAATGTCAAGACAATGACCTTGATGACGACTATATATATATATATATATATATATATATATATATATATATATATGTATGTGTATGTATTTCACATTTTGTTGTATTTTTTTAAAATTACCTTTGCCGACAAATTAGACTAAAAAAGTAAAATAAATATTTTTAATTTAAATTTATAAATTGTGTTGCCAAATCCGTCAGTAATTTAAATATTACCGACAAACTTTGCGATAAAACATGGTTGGTTTTCAAGAAAAATCATCGGCAAATCTACCAATAATATTTGAATTACTGATGTATTTGCTGACGTAAAATACTTACTGTTTCAAAAACGGAAATTTTGTCACTAATATGATGACCAAGGCGACCATATGTATGATAAATTAACGACAGCGATTTCGTTAGTAATCGCCAACAGAATCATATTTTCATCGCTAAATCAATCATCAACAAATGTTTTCACAACTATAATTTTTTCATTGGCATTCCATCGGTAAAAACTAGTACAAAAATACCTGCTGACAAAACTGAATTTTCTTTTTGTGACCGTAGATGCCAACCAAATCTGATACTTCATTTTTGTTTTGTTTTGTTTTTTCAAAGCACATCATACTTGTAATTGAATTATTTGTAAAGCACAACCATCTAATTAACATGAACACTCTCAGATTTACATTCTTAACCGTACTTTTATAGTTTAAATACTATCTTAAATAACATTTTTCCTTATTACTAGATGAAAGTCAAATAATCTCAAAAATAAGAAAGTCAACTTGATTATGTAAGAGTTGATATAATATATGTAGCATTTATTAAAGAAAGTGAAGTGAAAAGGAAGAAGGTGACAGAGGGAGACGATGGGAGAAGTAAAGCTTTTGGGATCTTGGCCAAGTCCATTCTCGTTCAGGGTGGAATGGGCTCTCAAACTGAAGGCCATAGAGTATGAGTTCGTACATGAAGATCTCAAGAACAAGAGCCAAATGTTGTTGCAGTACAACCCTGTTTACAAGAAGATCCCAGTGCTCATTCATGGTGGCAAGCCCATCTCAGAATCTGCCCTTATTGTTCAATACATAGATGAGACTTGGCCTCAGAATCCCTTGATGCCTCAGGATCCTCATGAGAGAGCCAAAGCAAGGTTCTGGGCTAAATTTGCTGACGAAAAGGTAATGATCAGTTTCCAATTAACTTCAATTGGTTTTGATTAAATTGAACTTCCAATTAATATTACTTTACTTGTCTTATATATATATTTGAAAAATTAGATTTTCTTTTAGCAATTAAAACTATAATTCTGAATAACTCACAGGCAAATTTAACTAATCTCACTGTTCATTTCCGTCGGGAAAGATTGCATGGCATATAGAAGTTAGTGAACATACTAGGCAATCAAACACCCCCAAAAAATTGAAAATAACAATAGTCTGAATGTTTTTTATTTTTCCTACTTAATTTTTCTTATTGGAGTGTATTGAAATAATTATTTTATGTCTAATTCATCACCCGAAATATGAGGAAGGATCTCATTATTATTGGGACTTAGTTTACATTTGGGGATATTATTAGAACTAATTCAGATCCAATCCACCCAATACTTTTTTTATGGGAAATTTACTAGAGTTGTCCTACAAATTGCAGCCTCACCTTGCATATGGATATACAAAATTAAAAGAAGAAGAGACAAATATCAATACTTGGAATTGGGAAATATTAAAAAATTTAAAAAAAAAAAAAAAAACGAGATACTAATCCAAGACCTTCTATAAAACGACGGCTCTCGTACCATATTACTTACCTACTTACCATTTAACCAAAACATCTTCAAAAATGTATATCAAGCTACTATATGTTATTATCATGCATATTTAACTCCTACGTTTCATTTCATAATTGGATAGGTGAGGGCTCGACCCACTTTTCATTCTTCATTGTAACATCTTCTCTTTTTGGTTTAATTGGTGCAGTGCAATGCAATATGGGCGTTCTTCAGGTCAGAAGGAGAAGAACAGGAGAGAGCCAAAGCAGATGCTATGGAAGCTCTGAAAGTCCTGGAAGAGCAAGGTTTAGGCGACAGATCAAAGTTCTTTGGTGGAGACAAAATTGGGTTCGCTGATATCATCTTAGGATGGATTGCTCATATGCTAGGAATGATTGAAGAAATTGTGGGAGAGAAGCTTGTGCAACCCCTGAACTTTCCTAAATTGTATGCATGGATGCAAAATTTTGTTAATGATCCTATTATCAAGCCAAACCTCACTTCCTATGACGACATTTTCGCTTACTACAAAGCATGGAGGGAAAATCATCTTTCACTCTCTTCTCATTGAGCATTAGTATTGAATCTGGTTAAAGACTGCAAAAGAAGTTATGTACCTATATATACAAATATGTGTGTTTGTGTGTGTCTTGGGCTTTTGTGTTTTATGTCTGGTTGGCTTCAATGCTCAATTTTAGAGTGTTAAGGAGGCTTTTGCCTCTTTTAAGTCTCTAGCTATTACTTTATAAGGGCTTCATGTCCAATATATATTGTGAGCTGTGAGTTTTGTTGTATTAATGTGGCCTTAGCCTTCAATGATAACTCTACATAATCTGTACGTCTACTTTAATTCTAACTTCTAATTGTAGTAGATGTTCAAACTTTTGTTTAAATGAGCTTTTTTTATTTTTACTTTTTCTTTCAATATCAATTAGAGGTCAAAAGTTTTTGAAAATAATTCTTTTTATTATTATCTAATTTTTGTAGAGGTTAGAAGTACACTTACTGAATACTAAGTCATTAGGGTTTGCTTATTAATAATAGAGTTGGTATGTGTCGTATGTTGTGTACATAAGCCCAAATTTGGGTATACAATACCTAGATAAAGCTAAAATTGTGAAATTAAAAAAAAAATTAATATTGATGTAGAGCCGCTCAAAGTAATTGAGTTAAGTTGGGTTTCAAATTCTCCTACACCGAGGATCATGATGGGCATTGTTACAAACACAAAATAGGCCTTGTTTGGGAGGGGGGTTAACATTTGAAGAGAAAAAGGTTGAGATACAATTGCAGCAACAATTACAAAGAGAGAAGGAAAGGGGCAGATGTTTCATTAAGGTTCCCAAACACAGCCATAGATAACCTAAAAGAATCTTCATCAAGTTTTTCAGACAAAAAAATAAAAAATAAAAAATAAAAGAAAAAGAGAAGAAGAAAAGCATTTGTTTTTGTTTCTAGATTTTTTAAATACATGATATTCCCCTATATGTAGGAATTATATATATAGAGAGGGGAATCTTCAGGTCTTACAACTTGCCTCCTTTAGCATCTCTCAAGTATGCAGCTTCGCCTGGGCCCCAAAAGCTTGTATTTTGAAGATCTTTTGCATCATGTCAGTTACCAACATGGACAGTAATATTGGATTCACTTTCTCAATGCAAGCAGTGGTTCGAAAAATATGCGCATGTACATGTTGAAATTTCAAATCCATAGTAACCCAACTATATTCCTATATATGTATGTGTGTATGATATATATGCCAGATGTTATTTTCTATATAAGAGGTGTAAAAAATCCAAGTACGTTACAAATTATACCTGCACTTATGTGACAATATATGTAGTGATATCACATCATAAGGAAAAAAAAATTATCATACACCATATCAAGAAGGGCATATTTTGGATAAAATCTTTGGGTTATAAAAGCTTTCCTCTTTTTTTTTTTTTTTTTTTTTTTTTTGGTTTGCTTGGTTCTAAGTATATTCATGAAGTGTGCTAAGAAAACTCAAAATCTATACCCAAATAATATCCCAAGTTTTATATGACAATATCACCCTATTCCTTCTCAGCATGGATATGGTTTTGTGTGCCTATTTTAATTCACAAACCATTTCTCTATACTTACATATAAAAAATGTTTTATATACTTTGGGCATCAACACTGTTTTTGGGTGGTGGAACTCACCTCCCTTAGATGATTGGTTTGGATATATATATATATATATATATATATATATATCAATCATGTATTGCAAATTATCTTCCAAACAGATGCATCACCAAAATTTTCTTGGGTGCTAACAACAGTCAATGGCTTTGGCAAGTGGTACCGTATGCAAATATCACATTGATCGATAAATGCAATGTTTGAATCAAAGTTGCGTCATGGATGATGTATGAGCTCGCTAATTATGAGTCAGATACAATAATTAACATATGTACCACATTAGTTACAATAAAATAAATGTTATAATGATTGTTGTAATTGTCTTTTTTATATAACTGTAATGCTCGTAGCCTATAAATAAAAGGATGATGTGTGTCTCGAGATAACTAAATAAATAAATCAATACTGCAATTATTTTAACCCTTTTGGAAAAGAAATTATTCCCAGTTCATCAATCAATCTCATAGGATGCCCATTTAATTCGGAGATAAGATGCTGGCAGCTTTGAGGGAAGAGAAAGAATGATAACAATAGCAATCTGCCCAAAACTATATATTTCTACACACGTCAACAAATACTCTTTTAAAGTATATATCCGATTACAGCAGTAACTATGGCCAATCCGAGCATCTAATTCCCATATCTTTCATCTCATCAAGAGTGCTTTCTGATTCATTTAATTCTATTCTCTATCTGAGTTGCGATCTTTCTCCAACCACTCATCTCACATGTGACTTCAGATTGTAATATATTCCATTAACATCTATCCAAGGCACGCAGCAATCGAACTAGTATAAATACGAATGCTGTGAGGGCAAGAGAGATGCAGTAGTAGACCACAACTAGCTAGTTTAGTAGCTTCTCATATATCCTCAATTTACTACCAAGAATGGCTACAATTAAGGTCGAGAAAGAGAAACCTGCTGGTTCTCAGCTCTTTGGGCAGGTGAAGAAGGAGGCTGCTCCAAAGGCTGGTGATGCTGCCGCGACTAAAGGTTCCAAACAAGCCGCACCCAAGAAGAATGAACAGAAGCCCGCTCCCAAGAAGAAGGTAATATGCTATTTATTGAACCTACACCAAGTAAAATTGCTCTACTCATTACTTTGATTTAAGGGTACCTAGATTTTTTTACAAGATCATGTTCATACATATTTACTGAATGGTGTGATAGAACAAGAAAAAGGAATGTAAATAGATTCTAAATTCTTTATTGTCATACATGTAGGGCAAGGGTGGCAAAGCCAGCAAATAAGAACTGATATCGATGAAAGCAAGTGATGATTAATTCGACATGCTGTTGAAATCTTCAGTTCCTTCTATTTATGGTTATCGATGCTTTTATTTTTCATATATTACTAGTGGGATTGTTAGATCTTCCTATGTATCTTTCTAAGTGTCTTGCTTGTTGTTAGGATACTCAGCCATGTTCCTTGGCTCTACGAAATAAACAAAAGTATTTAAAACAAGTAATGGTAACCGATGCGCCACTCCCCACCCTTCTGACTCTTGTACATTTGTCCAAGAAATTTGAACTGAACATCAGTTACAGTTGTACTATAAGCAGAGATTTAAATCAACTGTATTTAAAAGCAAGAAGTAAAATTACACTATAAGTACAGCATTCTATACACTTTCAAATCTACAGTTGATGGACAATTTCAAAAAATAACAATAACAATAATAATAATAAAATAAGGAAAACAATAACAGTGAAGCAGCAAATTAGCAAAGATTGAATCATGGAGACAGTGATTGTACAATCTGTGCTCCCGTCACTTGAAAGAAGTGCCGCAGTTAGAATTAATACGCTTAATGTACCTAGTAAATTTCCACGCTGGGGCCTGTATCTATCTTCCTGAAAGAACAAATTACATCAACATCACCAGTTAAAATCAACTTCATCAGCTTACATGAACACTCTGCTCAAAATGGGCTGATTTTTGTAGCCAACTTCAACAAGAATTCAGGAACAAGACGTCTTCTAGGTGGGATTACGGTGTCTTTGGCCAGGGCCACTGGGTCACCAGCATGAATAAAAGAAGCTACGTCTCTGACCAGGTCATCTGTACCACCTCTCAAAGGATCCTGCAATTACAGAAGTATATAGAAGTTGACCTCCTTACTAAAAGCATGATTTAAATCAAAGGTCATCATTAATTCAAGCTATCTGGCAAATATGTTCTTGGTCTGCAATGTATGGAGACTCGAAAACTACACAGAGAGCAAAGTTGATATTATAGGCCCTGAAAAAAAATGTAATTATCAAATAATTATATCTGTAGCTGTGAGAAGCAACCTGGTTTTTCATGTATGAAAAATTAACATACATAGTCTAAATTTGGGTAATGCAAATTTGGTCTTTAAGAAGACAATATATCAGTTACTTCATGAAGTGCAATCAAAACAAATTTTGAATAAATTCGGAATGATTGATACTGGACAAAACTAAAAAGGAAAGGGGCCAGAACAGATTTGCAGCTGGCTAACTTTGAAACATTGAAGGTGGAAGTGCGAAAAGACAGGGAAATCCTTCTGCTACTAAATATCATGTTGTGCAATTGACACGCAGCCTCAAATCAGAACTAAGTACATTAAATATGCTTGAAACCAACCACCTCTGAGGAAAGATCTCAGTTTTGTAAGTTAAAAGATGAAACTTTTTAAGTTAGAAAACACACATCATGAAGTTCATTACCATGTAGCAGGTCAAAGTTTTGAGACAATACTAGATGAAACTTTGAGTCTCAATTCAAATTTACAAATCTATCAAAGAATCATTAGAAGAAACTTATAGAGAAGGCAATCACCAGGGAAACAAAAGGACTTAAAAGAAAGGACTCATCCTTTATTAAATGGCACACCCTGAAGAACTGCCTGATGGGAGATGCTACCCTCACCTTTCTTTTTTGTCTCAGAATACTCCCCCCACTGCCCATGCTTCCATCTTAAGCTAAGGGATGAAAACTAGTATATTCCTTAAAGAAAGATGCTACTCAGGACCCACATTAGCTTTACATTTGCAAACATGAATTATAGAAAAAGCAACAAAAACAGAACTGTTGGGACCAAAGACTTGTATCTCTTTATCAGAATCAAGCACAAAAACAAGCATCACAACACCAAAATAAAGATGCTTATGTCCAAGGTTAACATAATTGCATAATTAAATTCGATGTTTGTCTGCATTTCTTTCTTAACATGCAAAAGTTCCCTTTATGTGTGAGTACTTGTCTATTAGACAAAATTGCTGGAGTGCTTAAAAACATGGTTCCATTAATACTCTTTGTTAATTGTTGGATAGCAACTTTAGAGTTTAAGTAAGCTCCATCAATTACTTACCTGAACAAACAAATCAGTGTGGGTTTTTTCTTTGTACAAAATTAGCTCAGCTCGAGCTCCTAGTCTTTGGAGACAATCTGCAAACTTCTTGCTGCATATATCAAGTTAGGATCAGATAATATAATATGTTTTGATTTGAAGTTTAATCATGCATCAGAACATGAAATAGATAATACATTAAGACAAAATCAAAAGAACCTTCAAAACATAAACCTCAAGAGATAGCAACAGATATTGAGCAAAACAAACAGGTTTAAGAGTTGGAATAACATAAAATTTATAAACAGTTACTAAACAGATGCAAAAATCTACTTCTCAAAAGCATTTGATTTTGAGCTAGATATTGCCATGTTATTCCACAAAATTTTCAAAGATTTTATTTATACGTGATGAAGGATATAGATGAAAGAGATATACCAAAGATGGGAATAAAACAAACATTCAGGAGGAATTTGGTTAATGTCTTTCATGTGAAGGAAACCTTTTAATCTAAGATAACCACAGGATCGTATACAATCATCTGAACGCTGCAACCTATCATAAATCAATTTCAAGTAGATTAAGCATATGCTACTAGTTAGCTAGTTCTCATAGAAAGACCATGATAGACAGACAAAATTCACACCACCACCGACATCTAAGCTACAGTCTCTAAAATCTCATCTTATAGATATGATCAACATCTTTCCACAAAACATAAGGGAAAACTTAAGATTTTGAGCAAAGACCAAAAGATCCTAATGGGATAAACAAGTACATAACTACATATATTGGTTTTTAATCATTAAGTGAAATAAAGATTATCTTTATGATGCATATATATGTATAGGGATAAGGGGGTAACTCCACAGTTACCCACTTGTTTCCTGCATTTCTAAGTCTCCTGATGATTCACCCAATCCTAAAAAAAGTTGTGCCATGAAACATACAGCAAAATTTCAAAAGCCAATGATCAATGCTACAAAAGGTCCACCACAAGAAGTGTCAAAATTAATTACCACATAGACAGGATCTAGTCAAAGCATATAGCCAAGAAGAAGTAAAGTATTTTGTCAAAGATTTAAAATCAAGGACCTAAGTTGTCTGTATCAAAAAATTTTGATTTAGAGCCAAGTTCAAAACCTGCCTTCATGCAGAAATTATTTATGGCTCCAAAAATGTGATATTTGTTATAACTTATCTGATCAAGGAAAATATATATATAAATATGAAATACTCCCATCACAATCTCTACATTTTAGTAGATCATTCACATGTTGACTGGAAAGGAACTACAGGAAACCTGCCAACTCCAAGGATTCTCATGAGCAGCATCAAATCATTTGAGATAGTTTAGCGTACAATTGTCACATTTGATATCAATTCAGAGTTCGCACCTGGAATCTGATGGTATAGAGTAATCGCCAGTTCCATGGAAAAGGATAATAGGAGGGAGATGCAAAACTGCACGTTCCATGCTTGGATCTTGTATCATCAATTCAGGAGAAAAGAATCGCAAGGAATGCTCCCCTTCCATTATTCTGTGATGTTGCATTAGAAACTTTAGAACTATAATATTATTGAAGGTACATACTGAAAGAAATTTCTTTCCAAGATGATAAAGGAATGAATACCTGAGAAAGACAGAGCGGTAGAGACCTCGGTTATGGAAGTGAGGAACTAAGTCATGTAAGTTGTACCTGTTTCAGGAGGAAAAAAGGAAAACACTGTAATTGCATTCCCATCTTGATACACACGAAATCAGAGATAATAACAGAAAGGAACAGTGATTGATTTAGATAAACTTATTATAAAGAGAAAATTACAAAATAAAACCTAAAAAAACCTATCACAATGTATTTGGCAACGATCAATTAATTGAGATATTTTAGCAGGATTCCAATTATTTTATTTAAGTGGGACTTAATTGTTTATTTTAGTAGGATTCTAATAGTACTATACAAGTAAAAAACTCTAGTTTCCAAAATGTAATTAGGATATATATTAGGTACTTAAAGTTTCTATGAGTAATGGGCTTGCAATTGAAATTAGTATTGACTGACTGAAGAAAAATTATCAATTATTTCTCTCTTCTTTCTCCCTCCTCCTCCTCCTCCTGCTTCTTCTTCTTGTTCTTCTTCCTCTTCTTCTCTCATCTTCCCATCCTTCTACTTCTTCTTCTCCCCTTTTTCTATGCCTTTCTTTTCTCCTTACGGTGCTGAAATAGTACATACTGCAAATAACATCAATTTTTGTGCTGCGACATTATATGTACTTTGTGTTACATGAAGAACCTACCCTAAATCATAATTAACACAACAGGGCAAAAATGGCTATTGAATTATTTTAACAAACTGACAGGCACAGACGGAACATGTGTTCAACACTGTCAACTTGCCACTGAGAACTAATAGAATATCTAGTGATTATCCAAAGAAAGAAGCAACAAGAAAAAGTTTAAAAAAACAAAACTGATCAACACGTATTGCATCATAATAATGAGAACAAAAGGATATTGAAATATTAAGAAGAAAGAAGAAAGAAATTGAAGTAAGAGAAAGAAGTTGAAGAACAAAACAACAAGATGAAAAAGAAAGAATGAATATCCAAGGCCCATTCCTAAGAGTTAGGTACAAAAATTTCAGCACACATAGTCCAGTCCTATGTCTTAAAATTTGCAAATAAACAAGACATGCATCCAAATACCAACACTCATATAGCAAATGGATAACATAACTCATAACACAAGGCATATAAAACCAGTCTGTATATTGACATAACTAACAATGCAACTATTGATGTTCTAGGACAAGGAAGATCCTAAGAGCATCTTCCAAGTGGCATGAACAAAAAGAAGGCTAGACCGCAAAATCTGTCAGAATTATAGGCCACCTAAAGGCTCAAAAAGAACATAATCTGCAACAAAAACCTACTTCACTGGACGATCAAGTAATAGTATTTGTGGCACTTTAAGGCCATAAAAATATAAATCAAGCCTGTCCTAAGGTGGTAAGATGTTCTTTCTGGATGAATCACAATGCATTTAGACTATGAAAACCACAGTACTTATCTGTTATCAAGATAAGAAAATGAATTGCTTACCCTCCTGATAATCCAAAATAAGCTTTTAACTGGGTGACAGTCCAAGAACAATTTCCTCCTTCCACAAATTCTTTGCTTGCCTGCTTCACAAGGGTACAAGCAGCAATATGTGCCCCAGCTGATTGCCCCATAAGATAGATCCTACATGTTAAAGCATGTGTCAGAAAAACAAGATGTGATGTCAAAAGAAACTGCAACATAATGATAGCAAGATCAGTTAGTCTGTTACCTGTTGGGATCACCTCCATATTCAGCAATGTTATTGCAAAGAAAAGAGATACCTTGGGAAGCATCTGTCACCATATCACCAATAGTTGCTTGAGGGAAATTTCTGCATTCCAGGCTACCATGAGTGACTTAAGACGTGCATAAATTTGAGAAAAGCATGTGTACACAGTTCCATTGCATTCTCACCAGATAATTGCTGTGTGCATTAATTGCAATATAGGTAAGCATGCAAATGGAAAGAACCTTAGAAATGACACCATGCACAGAATAGCTATTTCTTTCCCACTCAAAAATTAATATTTAATGTCAATCAAGCCTACATGGGTGGCTTATTAAACAGGCAAGTAAAATCCTAGCAGTTTCTGAGACATTATCAAAGCCCTAGTTTTGTGGGACGTTATGTGTTCAATCCCTTTATTGTTAGGAACAGAAGCAAAATTATTAAAAAAGGAAAGGAAAAAAAAAACCCAGAAGTGTTGATATCACAGCTCCAACCATACAGAATCAAAGCACAAACAAGAAAAAATGCATGACAGATTGTAGGTTCAAACACATCACCTGTAATCTATGCATGCCACTATGATATCTCTTTCTGCTAACTGTAGTCCTAAAAGGGCACCCCATGCTTTGTACCTGCCACAACATATCACTCTCAATAGAACTTAAGAACGTTGTCTTAAAAAAGGTAGGAACTATGCAAAAAGCAAAAGAATGATTGTCAAATCATCACACTCCAACCAGCCAGCATCTTTAGACCATGTGATGAGGAACTCGCCTTAGAACAATTTATATCCAAAAAAATCATGGTATGTCACACAGAATTGTCCATAGCCACCGGCAAAGCAAGAAGTCACTCTGTAAGGTCAATATTAGAAAATGATTGACACTTATATGAGAAACAAATACATGAGATAGAAAAGTACACGGGTAGGGTATTGATATAAACAGACATAAGGAGAGAGCAAGTTGAAAGGGGCTTATGCCAAGACACAAGTAGAATACATAGAGGTAGAGTTCGAGTCAATACATAAATTTTGGAAACATTAGAAAACAATTGAAACTTATATGACAAGCAAATACATGAGATCAAAAATACAAGGATAGCGTAATGATATAATCGGTCATAAGCAAAGAACAGGTTGAAATGGTCTCGTGCTAGGATACGAGTACACACGCACACACACACACACCATCATCACCGCTATTTTGCTGGTGAAATATTCTTTGCCCGCTACAACCGATTAATTAATGCGAAGCTTTGAACCGGTTAAATTTACTTTGGTTACTTAGTCAAGGGCATCTGCAAGGTAGAACCATCTTTTTTGGGTTGGGTGTGAGTGCTTTAATAGGAGAAGGAAAACTAGTAGTGGTGGCAAGAGAAAAGCAATGTCCTCGTTGTTGGATTAGAACAAGAAAAGGGAGTTAATCATTGGAGGGCAGACAGGGCTCATGGAGTGTGACTCCACAGAATAGTACATGAGCTAGTGCACTACAACTAGGACTTTTCAGCTTGCTTTCAAAACTACAGGGTGCTACATTAGTGCAATGACTTTCTTTAATAGGCTCCCTTGACCTTTATTGTTCCTTGCTTCCTCCCCATCCTTGCTTAGCATTTCACTTGAATTGATAAAGCTCTAGGAATGTTTGTGATAAGTAAGTGATTGTGATTGAAATACGCAAAGATATCTAAACAAATGAAACAATAATCTTGATTTGTAATTCTAATTAGAAAATAATATACTTAAGTTACATACTGTAAAACTGGCAAGTTTTTGAAAGAATAACCTCCTTAATAAAGGGATTATTCGTAACAAAATATTAGTTTATTTAGAATATCAAGATAGGACTAAAATGACTAGTTAACAGACTATATATTTTTCTCATTTATTTAGATAGATCAGATTATATGTGTGTCTTTAGACACCATTCATACAATGCCCATGAATCTTATGATTACTTGATTTGCATCCTAATTCAATCCGCCTAAACAATAAACAATTTAATTCTAATTCACAATTGTAACTACTATGCTATAGAGAGTGACCCCTGCTGATGGAATTAGAATTGAGCCCAGCTCTATAAGAGGAGGTGCCTTTGTTTGATAGGTGAAAAAAAAGGAGTTGCAGTAAAGCTGAAACAGAAAATCAGTTTATCAAATTTCTTAAATTATTACAGAAATTTGAATTTCCAGCAAGATAAAAGCGCTGAAAATGAGTGATGTAGGAGCAAGAATCAAATTTCAAAGCTTTGGGATTTAGGAGATGAACTTGTCAGAGCTTATTATCTTTTAAATCAAAATTCATTGGCAACTTTAACGAATATCAAGGGCGTAAAAACACAACTATTTTTCTCCTTTCAATACAATTGACAAGGACTCACAGGAATGCATGTCTATGCATACTCATCATTGTAGACATCTTTATGGTCATCAAATTACTTTAAGAACCTTCATCTGTAAGATTTTTTTACAAATATCATTGTATACAAGAACAATCTCAAACAACTGTCTTTTTTATGTAATCACCCATTCAAACATCTAATGTTAACGTTGTCACACTTCAATTTCACAAATGGATTTAAAGGGAAATAAATATTTTACCAACCCAATGATCCAAGCACCTCCAGTTACAAATGCCACAACTGGCTTTGGTCCATCATTGTTTACAGGTATATATAGATCAAGCCTGCAGCATTACAAGAATATCAGTGATCTGTATAAGAGAAATCTTGAACAAATGAGGTCTTTGGGCCATTAAAATAAAAATGTGAAAGTTATACAACATGTCATAAGTCCAAGAAACATTACCTATTTCTTGGTTGATCTCCATAAGGAATACCTCTACGAATCAGATTTGACTTGTAATAGTAATATGCAACTGCAAATAGTTTACTAGAAAATCATTCTTCCAGAAAAACGAATAACTAAGGATGAACACTAGAATATATCAACTATGATGTAGATAATGTTTAGCCAGAATCAGTGACATTTTTTTTCTTTTTTTTTTTTTAGAAAGAGACACAGTGGCAAGATTTTCATAGATGCTACATTGAAAGCAAATGCAGAGACCAATGCATCAAATAGTGTGCAAATTCATAAGCAAACACAAACCTTGAAGAAGACCTGGCATAATTAGCACGGAATAACAACCAAGGGCAAGAAATCTGATGATCCATCTATAACCTAACCTGAACAAGAATACAAAAGAGAGTAACAACACAATTATCTTGTTCAGAAATGATGTAGTAAAATTCATTAGTAGTTATATTTTCAATAGTACAAGAACTAAAAAATGATAAGGACACAATTATGCAATCAATTGCCAAGTAGGTCAGCAAATAATGAACCAAAATTCATTAGTAGTTATCTTTGCACATGTAACAAGTAAAAGATAGTAACAACACAATCATGCAATCAACTGCCAAGTAGTTCAGAAAATAATAAAGAAAAATTTATTAGTAGTTATCTTTTCATATAATAAATCATAAATGATTTTTTTTCCATCTATATTTTTGTACATGGTCCACCCGTTAAACTTAAAAATATTACCACAGGAGTGGACCTTATCCTTATCAACAAGATTCAAAGTAGATTATATGATAGTTGAAATTGACCAAAAGTCCACAATATTCTTTGACTATATGCATGTTTATGGGGTTTTGAGTGCTCAAACTAAGAGAATAACTAATTGTGCGATTTGTGGAGGGTGCTCTTTCTGAATCAATTGTAAATAGTAGATAACTATAGCAAATTCCATCACATTTCATAGGAGTGTCAGTAGATAACTGTGCTCTTTCTGAATCAATTGTAGTAGATAACTGTGCTCTTTCTGAATCTCTCATCTTATGTGAAATAAATATATATGGCAATCATTTTTGGGAAGAATTGGAAGATGTAGAGGATCATACCTTTCCTTTACACATAAGATGAGAGATTTTAATCTTATCATACTCCCTAATAGCATAAAAAAGGAAAATTGAATATGCATCATTATTCATTTCACTTGATGGAAAATAAAGCAGGAAGTTTTGTCAATGTTCTTCTAAAACCCTTCATTCTTTGGGATCTTGTCTCTCAGAATGGCACTAGACATTTTTGAAGATGGCTGAATTTTCTCTAGGAGAAATGAGCTACTACTGACAGTGCTCTTTTACTTGTTTGAGACAATTCCTTGTCAATAAGTAGGGGATCCTTGGAAAATTGAAAAAAATAAATTAAAATAAAATAGAAAAGAAGTTAAGATTATATACTGGATTTTTGTTTTCCAAGGTGTACCAACATGTACAAGGACCTTAAGGGCATAGCTTCTAAGAATTCTCGTTATTAAAATAACGTCATTAAGGTTGCTCACTTGCTCCATTATGATAAAAAAGTTACAAGTCTGAATTTGCAAACAACTTCTCCAATGTGAGCGTAAAGTTGTGTATGTCATCCCCCCTGCAATCCTTGCAATTGTGGGAGACTTGTATACTGGATTAACCTTTAACAAAAGTTTTTGATCCTTCTATAGTAAAGCACTACTTTTTGGGACATGCTTTTATAGGAGCATTCAAGAACCAAATCACTATGTCAAAAGCATGATATGAAAATTCAAAAAATTTCAGCGAATTAGCCTAATTGAGTGGGCGATTTGAACAAAGCTAAGTTCATTTGTGATTATAAATTTCTTTGAAATATTTGAAACAATCGACGAAGTCCGCCAAGATCAAAGTTTCTACTATATTTTCAGAAAAATGCAAAAAGCCTTAAAAAAGAGCATTTTTAATGGAAAAATCTCTAAGATGCACAAAAATTTTTTATATAATCACAAAGATTGTGTAAATAAAAAATTAAAAAAAAAAAGAATTTTCTCTATAAATGAAGAAGAAGATTGAAAGTAAGATGCGTGCACCTACCAATTGGTGATTCAAGAGAAAGAAGAACAAGTTGCAGCCTGGAGGAGAAACAGTAGCAAGGAAGAAAAAAAAATAAAAGAAGTAAACACTTGAGAGGAGAGGTGTTGAGAAAAGAAACAAAATAAGGGACATCCATTGTAGTCGGAAGAGAAGATCGAAGTTGTTTGCACTTGCAATGGTTAGTGAGTCAGTGACCAATCATGCTAAGTTTATGTTTGAGTCCATTAGGGTTTGATGATAGGTTTTTCTTTCTTGATTTCTTTTTTATAATAGTTTTAAATTTACATGCATAATGTCCATTAAATATTATTAATGTTAAAATACATGTTCTAAAACTTTATATCTATACTTTCGTGTTTATAATGTATCTATTCCTATTTGGTTTCATCATTTTTAAAAAATTATGTATATTTCTAGCAATTATATAGATTTTTTTTACTTTTCTAAGTTGACGAATATTTACAAAAAATTATTTCGAAATTCTCGAACTCTAAGTTGAAGTTGAGTGCGAAGTCAAATTTTCATTCCTCGGTCAAAGTCACAAATTTGGTAGGTATCATATAATATCCCCTTGGAAAAAAAATATATGATGGTTTTACAAGATGACTCAATGTCATTTGCACTTAGAAACATAAAGAAAATGGATCCAATAATCCATTTAACATAATGGCAAACAAAAAACTACCCTTTCTAGCTGATTGTGTTGCATCAATTCTACTTAGTAAGGAGCAGTACGCACATGAACTTGTTAGAAAGTCTACAAGTTAGCCGCAACATCACCCATTTTAAAGTTAGATAAAAAATAAAAAATAAAAATAAAAATAAATTAGTTTAATTCAAGATATAAATGAATGTCAATATTCTCAACCAACAACTTGATCAATTGTCCCTGCCTAAGGTATGGAGAACTTCATTCCCGAATATGAACATGATCAAAGTACCAAAGAAGCATGATTATCTTAAGATAATTTAATAAAATACTTTCTCTAATCGTTGACAAGTCCTAAAATCTTCCGCATCTAGATTTTAATTGCAAATTTATGTTTTTTTTTTTTCATCTTTTCCAAACCCATTTTGTTCTAGAGCAGAACCTAAATTTCTAAGATCCAACTTGAGTTTGAATACACATGCCTATCCACTTCACGTAAAACAACGTACATCTCCAATCCAACAAAAATTTTAAAAAATAAAAATAAAATCACGACTTTGACATGTAGACATCAAATCCATCCCTCTTTTCAAGTTTTAAATCTCCCTTTCCACAACAGATCGGAAACAAAAAAGACTTCCCCTAAATCCAAACCCCTCTTCTTAAAATGACTCTTCAATCCAAAAATCAGAAAACAAAACAACAAGTGCTAAGACAAAAGCATCCAAAAAGAAGAAGAAAGAACAATGTAATAGTAATACCCGAGATAGGTGAAGAGCTTGAAACTTAGGCGAGAGATGAAAAAGGCCTCGGAAGCAGCATGCTCCACCTCCTCAACCAGCGACTGCTCTTGCGGAAGAGAAGCTTCGCTAGGGCTTCTTCTCCGCCTCTTCTTATTATTACTGCAGTTGTTACTTGTGATGCTGCTTCTTGTAGAAGACGAAGAGGAAGACGAAGACGAGAAGGTAGGAATGATGGTGTTGTCAAAGCTTAAAACCTTAGACAAAAATGGCTTCGTTTCTGAACTTTTTTCATCTTCAAATGATGAATAAGATGAAGATGTTGGAAGGATCAGAACACGAGCTTGATTCTCCAACATTTGTTCAACAATAACAACAAGAGAGCAAATGATAATCACTGATGATTGCTTTCTTCTTCTGCTTGTAGATCTTTTGGAGATTTCCGGATTGAGAAGATCCACACAGAAGAAGAACAAGAAAAACAGATTAACTAATAACAAAAATAATATTGATATTGATTATAACTATTGTTATTAATATTATTACTATTATTACTGTTATTATTATTATTTCTTAAAAGAGGACAAATCAACTGGGACAAGAAAAATTGGTGCCACGTGGGGGATAACAGTGGCCTACACTCGACTCTCAAGGTTTTCGGAACATAGTTGAGTTGTTGACACGTGTTAAGTTTACCCACGTGGAACTGCGGGTTTGGCGCCTTGAGTTTTGACTACTTGCTTAATGAGGAGAGGTGTTGGCGTCCCTTATGCCACGTGTGTCGAGGATTATGCTCTACGTTGAACGATGCTGGGGCTCCATGATTGCAGCGTAATCCAACGGGGTTTTTTCTTAATTATCTTAAAAAATTAAAATTAATTTAAAAATATCTAACTGGTTAAACTTATATTGAATATATGAAAAAAAAAATTTTTAATTTTAATATTTCAAATACTCTATGTTAGCATAAGTAAGCATGAAATCATCTTTACAATAGATGTTTTCATGCTTCATAGAGAGTATATGGGACCAGAACGATGACCGGCCCATATGGGACCAAAGCAATGGCTACTTTGTAAGGTCAACATGATGGATCAAACAGCCCTGAATCCATCTACAGTGTATGAATAAATTGAATAAGCAATATAAAATAGATATTAAAATAATATTACTAAAATATATATTATGCATATAAATTAAGTAAATGATATTATTAATAATTTAATTACCTTCAAGTGAAACATTAAATAAGTAAATTAAAGCTCTTGAAATTTCGCTAATAACAACTTTCTAAAATTTGGCTCTAATACTAATTTATTGTGAATGATGAAAATAAAAGCAAATTAACAAAGATCTTGAAAGGTATATTTATAGTTTGCAAAGTCAAACTCCTCCAAATTGGTCTTGAGGATACATTATCATATTACAAACATAACAACAAATTAACAAAATACAATTTATGTCGCATAACTTTGATGAATGGGACAAGAACGTCGATTATGTCCTTCACATCCACAATGTCCACATTGAATCCTAGATGATGGTTCCCTTATGTCCATCTCGTTTGTTATATAAGATGTCTTTGGCTGACCTTTTTTATGAACACAAGCAATGCTAGGGATGACTTTTCATCTAACAGTCGATGCAGGCCAATATGCATCATGAGGCATTAGATGAAAATGCAGCTCATAACACTTGATGTACTTATCAAGTCGATACCACTCTTCAATATACACGTCACAATCGAGAGCAGCAAAACGACAAACTGCTTGTACGTGTGAACATGAGATTCCATAACATTGTCATTTGCCACAACTACAAAATCGATCACATAGATCGACAACTTGTTTGTTTCCTCCCTTATGTAATCATGCATTTTGTACGCCTGTAACAACTTCGAACCTTTAAAGTTGACAATCAATTTGTGTGACTGTATGAGATCTCGCCTTAGATGTTCATTTCCTCAACCTCTCAAAAATATAGTCAGTATAAATTTGGGCTTCTGAAAGTGTTTTCTCTATTTCTGCACGCCTATCTTAAGACCATGCAACAGTTCTATAAAATGTTAGTTGTGCTAATACTGTGATTGGAAACATTCAAACACCTATGAGCACACCATTAAAGTTTTCTACAAACAATGAAAAAACCAATAAAGTATCACTATACAAATAAATAATCACAAACAATGAACCAATATAGACTAATAACCATGATAACATGGCCACGTACCAACAATTTTAGAAGTTATCCAACCATACCGTATTCCACTGTCAAAAGCCATTGTCCATAATTTTGGGTTCATGGCACGAAACCATCTTGTGCATTCTTCTCGTTTATGTTCAAGTAATGTCATTACAAAGGCAAACTTGCGAGGTTGATATTGTGATCCTGCTTTTTTTGCCAAGTCTCTTAATTCATTGTCACGAAATTTATCGTTAAAATTGCTTCCAACATGATGCAAACAATATCTGTGATGTGCAAAGGGCTCCATCCAACCATTGTTTGAGTCTTGAATAGCAGCCAGAATTCCTGCGTAGCGATCACTAATAAGGCAAATGTTTATTCTATTAGTCACTTGATATCGGAGGATCTTAAGAAACCATGATCAATTATCTTTATTCCCTTCCTCAACAATGGCAAACGCGAGAGGGAATATGTGACTAAAGCATCAATTCCTGTCGCAATGAGCATCTTTCTGCAATATTAACCATATAAATGTGTGCCATCAATTTGAATTATGGGCCTACAATGTTTAAATTTCCTCGATTGAAGCACCAAATGCCCAAAAACACCGACAAAAAACTGTTTCACCAACATTCTCGAGATGTTCTTCATAATGTTGCAATCCTGCAATTGTTTCAGGATTGGTAGCATTTAACACATCTATCCACCTAGGAAGCACATTATATGATTCATCCCAATCACCAAAATTTTTTTAATTACTTTTCTTTTTGCTCTCCACACTCTTTTATAAGGGACATCATACTTATATTTGTCCTTAATGAGTTCATGAAGCGCCCCTATAGAAACTAAAGGATCTTGTTTTACAATAGGGAAAACGTCGCGAAATATTAGTGATGAATCTAGTTGTTGATGTTCTTGTGACATTCGAGGAAAGACACACATGTGGGTTCCATGGCACTTTGTGATTTCAAACATTCCCACTCTCTTACGCTTCGCAACCCTTACCCTCCATAAGCAATCATCTTTCCACTTCTTGCACTTCACTGACCACATAGTGAGTTTTGAATCAACTACAATATACTCACGTTGTTGTGCTATACAACATCTTTTTACACTATATTGCAAGTCTTCTTTACTGGGAATGTTAGCCCCTTACAGAGGTCATGTAACTCAGACCAACCCATAGCTACATTATCATGATCATTTGACATTGATGTCCTAGCTTCTTCATTAAGTTCCATAAAACTTGGCGATGGGGCCTCATACCCAATCGTGTCATGCCGAAGTGTACTCCTAGGATGATGCAACGAAGTATAACGTGATTCATCATCCTCCATACTTAATCCATAGTTATATGCTTCTAACATAGGTGTTGGATGTATAGACCCATCATTTTCTATCATTCGCATTAGTGGATCCCTAAAATGGATATGATTAAAAATCTCTTCAGTGTCATCGTTATCGCCATTGTAACAACCCCAGCTCTCGTTCTTTTTCTATCACATACGTCATAGGTGACGTGGTTGTCTCGTAGCTTGAGATGTTATTTCTTCCGAGTGCAGTCAGTCCTGCTTTCTATTTGAGAACTGGGGATATTACTTTTTCTTTTCCTCATTTATCTGTTAGTTTCAACAGTTCATATCCAAAGGATAAAATATAAATACAATAATCTGAAAACATTGCTTCATTATTAGAGTTATGAATAATTTTGTGGGCTCCATAAACATATTTTGATAATATAATTATTACTGACATTTGACATAATCAAGCCCTACAATACACATCATTTTCTACTATCTTGTACACTGTCATTAATTTACATTGATCTGCAGAGGCATCATCTTCAATAATTTCC
>JAJIYU010004648.1:0-23866 GCA_030144865.1 Tinospora cordifolia
ACTTCACATCCATCTGATGAATCTTCCAATGCTTCTGAGCAGTTATAGCAATCAATAATCTCACAGTCTCAATGCGAGCAACAGGGGCAAACACCTCTTGATAATCAAAGCTAGGCTTCTGTTCATAGCCTTTGGCGACAAGTCGTGTTGTATAACGATCAATGTCACCATTAGGCTTCTGCTTGGTCTTAAAGACCCACTTAACATCAATAGCTTGATGACCTTGGGGAATGGTAACAAACTCCCAAGTGTCATTCTTCTCAATAGACTGAATCTCTGAATCCATGGCAGCAACCCAATTTTCTTCATTCATAGCTTCAGTAACAGTGATTGAATCAGAATCAGCAAACATGACATAATGAACTAAGCTCCCATCATCATTAATAACATTATCAAAATAGACTTCAAAGCCTTGCAATCTGGCAGGTGGCTGGATAGTAAGCTGAGGCGTGCTACTGGAAGCAACTCCATTATTAGTGCTCAAAGGAACACTAGAGGAAGTAGAGGCTTCATCATTAAAAGAGATAGGCTGAGGGATTTTATCTGCATGATGTACATCATCCCAATGCCAAGAATCCTGCTCATCAAATAGAACATCTCTACTCACTAAGACTACATTAGTGGTAAGATTATAGAGCTTGTAGCCACAAAACTTGCCACTCTTGTAACCAATGAAGATAGTATTCATGCCTTTGTCATCTAACTTTCTTCTATTCTGATCAAGAACATGCACATAAGCAATAGATCCAAAAACTCGTAGGTGGGCAACATTCGGTTTATAACCGCTCCAAGCTTCTTCAAGAGTAATGTGAGAAAGGGCTTTTGTGGGGGATCTGTTAAGCAAATAAACAGAACATGCAACAGCTTCAGCCCAAAGGGTGTGAGGAATACCTTTAGCTTTAACATACTACGGGTCATATCCATGATCGTCCGGTTCTTACACCCAGCAACGCCATTGTGTTATGGTGTATAGGGAACTGTGATCTCATGCTTTATCCCATGAGCTGTGCAATAATCATTAAAAGCTGTAGAAGTATACTCACCACCACCATCAGTGTGTAAGACCTTAATATGACGACCACTCTGCTTTTCAATAAGAGATTTAAATTTCTGAAAGCATGTAAAAGTGTCAGATTTATAGGCCATGAAGTAGACCCAAATTTTCCTGCTGTAGTCATCAATAAAAGTGAGGAAATATTTGTTTCCTCCATTACTGGTAGTCTGCATGGGACTGCACACATCAGATTGAATCACATCCAGAAGATTATTAGCACGCCAAGAAGAGGAGCTAGCAAATGGTTGGCGATGCTGCTTGCCAAGAATACAGGCTTCACAGAACTGTTCTGGATGATTGACAATTGGTAACCCTTTAACCAGTTTCTTCTGGGCCAGAAGCTTCAAACTACTAAAGTTTAAGTGTCCATATCTCAAATGCCATAACCATGACTCATCAGTAATAATAGTTTGAAAGCATGGGTAAGTATCATTCTGAATCTCTATTTTAAATAAGCGATTCTTCAAGGGAGATTTAAGAATGATAATACCTTTGCTGTTGAGCATGGTTAAGTAATTATCCTTCATCTGCACATGGTAGCCTTTCTCAAGTAGTTGCCCAATGTTGAGTAGGTTGCTCTTCATATTTGGAACATAAAATACGTCAGAGATGTACTGATGATCACCATTCTCCAGCTTGATTAAGATGCGGCCTTTTCCCATAACATGACCTCTGTGCGATATGAAAACAAAATGCGGCCTTTTAGATAATATGAAATTATTTTAAATGATTTTAGATATGAAAACAAAATGAAATTAGAAATTTAGAAGTTAGAGGACTTATAAGTTATTTTAATTAGAATTATAAAATTATAGAATTATGAATAATCCAAAATTAGTTGAAACTAACATTTAGACTCCATAATTAATTTGGAAATTTTTAAGCTTAAGAATATTTTGAATAAGATCTAATATGAATTAAGAACTTAAGAATTTTTATTGATTATTGAATTTCAGACTCTTATGAATAACTCGAAGGAAAGCAAGGTCGCCCTGAAGATCGACAAAACCAGGTGGGCGTGACTTCCTTGCTCATATGTATTATATGGATTTAAGATCCAAAGCATTTGTTTGAATAGTTCTAGGTTACTAGAATTTTATTAAGAAATTGATTGAAATTGTTTGGCTTAGATGAATGATGTGTGATGTATGATGAATTATTTAATCCATGCGAAATTAGTTCATGACATGATCTTGCATTTGGATTTACTCAAATATGGTATGCATGACTAGGAAAATGTATATCTAGATCCTATTGTTTATTCATGCACATTATTATTTTGGCTTACATGCATATTGAAATTATTTTAGTGAATTGTGTGGTGTTTGACGTGATTGAGACTGTTTATAAAACTAAAATAAGACGATGGTTTATTAAGAATCCACGTACCGGTGCGATTGTCGAATCGTATGGCGGATCGTAGGTATTCCCACCCTGAGCTACCTGTGACAGCTCGAAGTCTTTGGGAGACAGTACAAGTCTAGATAAGTATTCTCTCTTGGACTGTGATACTAAGATATGACTGATTTTAGATGGTATCACCTGAGGCCTCTATGATTACGATTGGATTGGATCATAGGGAATACCGAGAGGCATCTCAACCCTCTTCCGGTTTTGACTTCGACCAAAACTATCTAAATGTTTGATACGCCTAATGTTTGGAAGTGCTTGTAATGTTTTGGATTGGGTCTATATAATGCATGTGATGTGTAGGATCGATCCACTGGGCTTTCGAGCTCACCCATTATATTTTTCAGGTACATATAGACGTAGAGTATTACAACCTACGTTAGAAGACTCGCGCTTTGATTGGACACCTTATGGGGAGGTCATCTAGGATAGGAGACTTGGAGGTCATGTTTCATGTATTTTACTAGATTATTTTAATGTATTTTTGTTGGTTTTAATTTTTGTTTGCTTTATCGTTAAATGACTTTTTTTGGTCAACAATTTTGGTTTCAATGACAGTTTTTAAAGTGGTTCCGCTGCATCATTTATGATTTGTACTGAGAACTCCAGTGAATATTTTGAGAAATCATTCTGATCTTTTGTTTTGTATAAAACATCGATATAGACATTGATTCGAAAGCTAGTGGTTATGAACTAAATTTTGAAGAAAAAGATTTTGACAGAACAAGGTTTTCAAGTAGCATCTTGATTTTCATCGGGCGGCGATCTTCACGTGAACGGAGGTCCGGTTGAAAATTGGGGTGTGACAGGTGGCTTGGTCTTTGCCCTCTCCTCGGCAGCACAAGCTAGGGGTGGCAATTTGTGACATGACACGATAACCCAACCCGAACACAACACGAAGTTAACGAGTTTGGGTTTAGCATAAAAGGGTTTTGGTTTAAACGGGTCTAACACGATTAGATACGACTAAAAACGGGTCATAAACATGTTAACCTGTTAAACCTGAAACTGACAAGTTTAACACGATTATATAATATAAATAAGTTAATCTATATAAAATTAATCTATTTAGTAATAAATTAAAAATAAAATTTTAATTTAATTTTTAATCATTATGTTTATATTTTACCTTTAATTAATATAAGCTTTAAGGTATTAAATATATTCTTTTGTTAAGAAAAATAATAATACATATTATATCTCTTTTTATTTTTAATAAAAATATTACACTCAAAGAAAGATTACAAAAAATAATTTAATTTCTTAAATCTAAAAAAATTATAAAAATATTAAATTATTTTTTAATATAAATTTTATTTTTTTCAGTATGTCTTAAAAATAATATATGCTAAGTATTTTTATCTGTTATTTTTATTTTCCTAATGTTGTCATTCAAACATAGAAAAAATAATTTTTTATTTTCTTATTTTTATTTTTTAATGGGTTATGGTTATCACTTAACACTTATGCCCTAAAAGCCAACTTTGCCCTAAATCAGTAAATCTGAATCACTAAATCGGTAAATCCTTCCTCACTAGTCTTCTGTTCTTCTTCTTCACCAGCTCACAGTCACCGCTCCAGCTCTCTGTCACCGGTCTCCCTCACTCTCACGATCTCATCACTTCTTTTGTTCTTCTTCTTCACCGACTCACAGTCATGCTCCAGTTCTCCATCTTCGGTTTCTCTCACTCTCACGATCTCATCACTTCTTCTGTTCTTCTTCTTCATTGGCTCACAGTCATTGCTCCAGCTCTCCGTCACCGGTTTCTCTCACTCTCACGATCTCAACACTCAGTAGTTAGTAGACAGATGCCCTAAAAGCCAAGTTGCACTAAATCGGTAAATCCTCACTGTTCTTCTTCTTCACCAGCTCACCGCTCCAGCTATCCATCTCTTTCACTCTCATGATCTCATCACTCAGAACATTGAAGCCAAGTTGACCTTAGCGCATCACGGTTCTTCTTCACCTCTCCTCCATAGTTCTTCTTCTTCACAGGTCTCTCATGATCTCGTCGTCACAAAGTCGAAATCAGGCCTTCACAAATCATGCTCGACCTTTGTTGTTCAACTTGCCCTAAATTTTTCACTGAGTCACTGTCTTACCTGCACAAATCACGTCCTTGGCAGTCCCACTTTCTCACAGTTTCACCTTCACAAAATTCCACCTTCAAGTTTCTTCAAGATTGCCCTAAATCTGTCTGTTCACCAGCAAGCAGCCAAGCACGAACTATCTATTTCCAGCACTCTGTTAACATGATGACAACACTCTGTTTCCAGCACTCCGTTTCGTCCTAAATCTCTTTCTCTCTCTCTCTCTCTCTCTCTCTCTCTCTATTTCCAGCACTCTGATTGCACACTCTCTCTCATTGTTCAACATCCGCGAGACTGCGAGGTATTCCCCTTTTCTCAAAGATAAAAAATATAATCAATGCTTGTTTGTTAATGTTTCAATAGAAGAACTTATGTTTTGTTACTCTTTTTCATGGTTCTCAAGAACGTCTTATGTCAAATAACAGACTTAAATTTGATCAACCTTTTGTTCTTTTTCCTTTTCTTCTAGTAGCTTAAAGGTTTCAACAATTTAGAAGCTAATGCAACAAGATTGCTTTTTAACAAGAATAGAAGCCAATGCAATAAGATCAGGAATTTTTTTTTCAATAGATATTACTGTTAAATTGAATTTAAATTAAATTAATAGGCTGATAGCATATGAGATTTGTCTAACTTTGAAATATTTTGATTGCTTTGTATAGATGGATGCCAACAATGTTAATGTAGATGAGCTTGAAGCCAACAACATTGACATGGATTTTGATCTTGAAGTTGGAGATAATATCAAAGATAGTAGGAGCGGACCTAACCCAAAGCGTAAGAGGAGCCAAATCTGAGATGTGGAGACATTTTGAATTGCTTCCATTAGGTCCTAATGGCAAACGAAAAGCGAGGTGCAAATTTTGTAATGTGGAATACTTTGTTGGTAGCAAATATGGTACAGGTAATTTGAAATGACATAGTATTTCATGTGTTAGAAGAAAACACCATGACATTAATCAATTGCTTCTTTCACAAGATAAGAGTGTTATTTCTCTTAGTGCATCTAAGTTTGACGGTGACGTATTTCGTGATTTGGTAGCACAAGCTGTAGTGTTGCATGATTTGCCTTTTCAATTTGTTGAATATGTGGGTATGAGGAATATATTCTCTTATTTGCATCCAGACATTCAACTTGTTTCACGAAATACTGTGAAGGTTGATATCATTAAGATGTATAAAAAAGAGAGGGATGTTGTAAAGTCTTTGTTAGAGACAACTCCTAGGAAAATATCTTTTACTTCTGATTTGTGGAGTTCTTTGACCACTGATGGATATTTGTGTTTGACATGTCATTTTATAGATAACAATTGGAATTTACAAAGAAGAGTTTTAAGTTTTACATTTATGCCACCTCCACATAGTGGACTAGCATTGTCTGAGAAAATTGACAATTTGTTGTGTGAATGGGGGCTTGAAGATAATGTTTTTAGTATCACACTAGATAATGCTTCTAGTAATGATGTTTCAGTTGACATGTTGAAAACACAATTGAATCACAAGGGTTTACTTGTATGTGATGGTGATCATTTTCACATGCGATGTTGTGCACACATTCTTAACTTGATTGTCCAAGATGGATTGAAAGTACTTGATGCATCAATTTTAAAAGTTCGGAAGAGTATTAAATACGTAAAGGGATTTCAAGTACAAAGACAAAAGTTTTTAGAATGTGTTAGCTTGGTATCGAATGAAAATAAAAAAGGATTGTGTCATGTCTACAAGATGGAACTCAACTTATCTCATGGTTCAAAGTGTTCTTTATTAACGTCAGGCATTCCAACACTTAGAATTAAGTGATTCAAATTACAAGTATTGTCCTTCAAGAGAAGAATGGGAAAGGTTGGGAAAGTTTAGTTCCTTTCTCAAGGTGTTTTATGATTCTACATTGATGTTTTCTGGCACAAAGTATCCTACATCGAATCTATATTTTGTTGCAGTTTACTTGTGCTATATAGAATTAAGAAAACAGAAAGATGGGGATGATGAATACTTGAGAGCTGTGGCACATAGGATGTGGTTTAAGTTTGAGAAGTATTGGCCTAAATTTTCAGTAACTTTGGCTATAGCATCTGTATTGCATCCTCGTTATAAGTTGAGTTTTATTAGTTTTGTCTACAACAGGATTTATGGGGAAGATTCTTTTGAATTTCATCGATTCAAAAGCAAGTTGGAAGCTTTGTTTGAGTGTTACAAGTCAACAACTTCTATTCAAACTTCAAGTTCTTTACTTAACAATGATGGGGATGTAGCTCATAGAGGCTATGATTGCTTTGCTTCAGTACATGAATTGAAGGTAAAAGCTCTTGGAGGCTCTTTTTTTATTAATATAGTTTTTTTCCCTAATATTTCTCTTTGTGAATTGTGATTTAGGAATTTGATGAAGTATCATCTAAGGAGTTTGGAAGCAACACACAAAAGTCTGAATTGGAGCTTCATTTAGATGAACTCAAAATGGCAAAGAATGTGAGTTTGGATATCCTTTCTTTTTGGAGTTCGAATCAATTTCGCTATCCTGATTTGGCTTCTATGGCTTGAGATATATTGAGCATTCAAGCATCTACTATTGCTTATGAATCTGCTTTTAGTGTTGGGGGTCGAGGGCTTGACCAATACTGTGCTTCACTTAAGCCTAAGATAGCAGAATTATTATTTGCCTTCAAGATTGGATAAATGAAAGAAACACAGGTTGCATGTTATCTTTAATGTTTTACTATTCTTTTTATTTTCAATCTTAAATTTTATTAATGTGTTTCACTATTTGTTATAGGTAACGTTGATGAAATGGATTTAGAAGAACGTATACAACAAGATGTGTTGAAGACAAGCACGAGTGAAATTCCCTCATGAACTGAATGCTCAAAAGTTTCAAATTCTATTTACAATTAATGCATATTTTTTTTGTCATGATAGACTTGTAGTGTATTTTGTATTGAAAAATGTCTTTTTATAATGCTTGTTTGTGTAGGATTATAACAAGTTATAAACAGGTTATAATATGTACAAATAGGTTATAACAGTTACAAACAGGTTGTAATATGTTACAATAGGTTATAAATAGGATAAAATAGATTAAATGGGTTGTAAACAGATTATAGGTTATTTGGGTTAAATGGGTTGTAAACTGGTTAAATAGATTAGTAAATAAGTTATTTAAATAGGTTAAACGGGTTGTAAATAGGTTAAATAAACGGGTCGTATTAGGTCAAAGACAACACAAATATGACTTGTAAATTAATCGTGTTAAACATGTCATAAAAGGGTAACCCGTTTATTAAACGTGTCGTAAACGGGTAACCCGTTTATTAAACGTGTTGTAAACGGGTAACCCGTTTATTAAACGTGTCGTGTTTGGGTTTGTGTATTGTGACACGATTAATAAACGGGTCGTGTTCGGGTTTGCGTATTATGACACGATTAATAATCGTGTCAACCCGTTTATGACTCGCCGACCCAAATTGCCACCCCTAGCACAAGCTCTACCCTCCTAGGAACCACCAGGAAGGCTCGGAAGAAGTCCAACTCAACATAGGTAACCCTTGAGAGAAAAGAGTTCGCATGAAGTCTAAGTTCTCGGATTCCCCCATTTCCTTTTCATCCTTAGAATTGTGTGTATGCGTTTGTTTTACACTACTACCATCCCTACCTTCTCTTTCTTATCACGACCCCCTAACTTAATGTATAGAAGCCGAACATAAGTGCTTGGGCAAAAATGGGATATGATCCTCGATGATTTTCAAGTAAGGTTAAACATCCAAAACCTCAATCTCCTAGCCCTACTAACTCTCAATAACAAGGGGTTTGGGTCTCTCCTCTCTTCAGCCTTAGAATGTACAAATTGACGTTTGTCTCTATGCTCAACCCTAATTTTCTCCTCAGACTTATCCAAGACCTCCCTAATGAGACCCTACATGAAAAACAAAACCCCTTGACATTTCCAAGGAAATTAGAAAGGGTAGAAAATGATATCTAGGAAGCAATAGAGACTCTTGAAGGCACAAGAGAAACTTTGAGCGAAAAAGTGAAAATATTTCGAGGACTTCAATGATGTAGCCTAAGTAAATAAACATTAGTAGATAGCCTATGACCACCATTTATAGACACGGTCAATCACCTTAGGACCATCTAATTGATAAGGTTCAAAACCCAAGGCAATTATTACGATCCATAATTATGCAAGTTGCTCCCAATTTATAAGGTTCAAAACCCAAGGCATTTTTTACGACCCATAGTTATGCAAGTTGCTCCCACTATCATGATTATTACACGAAACTTGAAAAAAAATGGTGCAGGGCTTGAGGATAATTACAAGTCGCAGCATAACGACCAAAACATTGAAAGCCCACGACTTTGAATTGACACTCAATAACTTGGGGGTAGTTATTATGACCTCTCCTTGACCTTCAAGGTATGAATTGCCAAGGAAACTGAGATCACAACGAAAACAACCAACAGGTAAATGTTGGTCTAGTTTGAGCAAACCTTTTCGAGCTACACAGGGGTTCGAATACACAATTCTTGTGGAAATTCATGAAACTCCAACCAAGGCCCTTGGTCTATCAATGAACAATAGGCCATAGAATGCTTGGAGGTATGAACTAGATGAACAAGCGGCACAAACTAGAGGACCAAGGGGTCCAAGGGCATATAAAAAATGGCTCATGAACCAAACTATACCTTCAAATGCCAAATGGAAGGACAATGTAGAACACACCAACCAAACAATTGAAAGACTGAGCACACAACGTAGAACCATGAAACTCTCCCCCACATTTAAGCAGAGTGGTGAAGATATACCATATCTCCTATAAATTTGGAATCTTCCTTATTAAAGAAAAATTGTACTAATCCAATTTCACGAAAATCATTAAAATGGGTAAAATACCCCAATAAATCTTAACCCCAAGTAGAAAACTAGGGCAATGTAAGCTAAAGGGGGCATTAGATTTTTACTTTGTCATTGCACTCAACAATTGAATGATCTAAGAAGGTTTTCTCTTTGCTTTTTTTCTTAACTAAGTATATTTAATGTTTTGTTCCATTATCTACGCTATTTGATGGCGTTGATCAAATTTGGCATGAATATAATTGGATCTCAATAATTTTTCTACTATTTGTCATTAATTAAATATTATATTTTAGTTTCAAAAGTTGTAACCCGACTCCACCGCCAACGCCAAACTGTCACCTTTCCTTCTCCCGCTATAAAACCATTTCAACCTTTCCCATTCCAAACCGAATGCTGCTTGCGTTTCTCCTTTCCGAACGGTTGTTATGTAAAACCACGAAACTTAATATTTTTTGCAATTCATTAAGTTTCTGTCACCTTAGCTCTATTCAATTCTTCTTCTACTAGTACTTTTTTTCATCTGTTTCTCTGTCCTTGATCCGAATCCAGTGCGCAAATCCCATGGCTAACTGCTGCTATACTTCCCTCTCACAACTGCTTTGCTGGAAGTACCTGTCACGGTAACCTAAGTCCTCCGAAGTCAGGCAGAAGCGGCCGGAGCAGGAGTGGCCGGAGAAAGAAAAGTGGTCAACCGTTGGAGAAGCGAGGAAGAACTGATGGACCGGCGGTTGTGAGGTTTCCGAAGAAAGATCTGGCTATGGAGCAAGTTAAGATCTTCAAGCGTGGCGAGGAGCTGAAATTCCCGTGGAGTGTTGTTGGATCGGTAGGAAATGACGGCGGTGATGATTTGTCATTGCTGAAGGTGGCTCAAGATGAGGATTCTTGTTTGCTTTCGACGGAGCAGTTGGGTCCTGAGCCGGAAGTGGTTTCGAAGCAGACCAGGCTGAGAGAAGCGAGCGGATTTGAGGAAGTTTATTATGAATGTTCTTGGTTCACTTCTCCTTCCCCGGATTCTCTCCCGCGACCAGCTTTTCTGGCGAAGAATTTACAAAAGTGAAATAAGGAGCTACGGTGATGCTTGGAGTAGTGATAGAGTGCATTCTTTGGCTTCCGGACGGCGGAATCTGTGGTTGGTATGTCTGATCTAATGATATCTCTAATGTCTTAATTCGTGTTTGGTAGGTTCTTCTTCATCGTCGTCTTTCGATCGGACTTCATCTTTTTCTGAGAACGATCGGATGTTGCAGGCGGTTACAGGCTAACTGTTAATTTCTTAGACTTTTTTAGTGACGGATGTTGCTGTCAAGACTAATAGAGTTTAACTGTTCATGGATGTTGTATGAAGGAAATCATGTAGATTGAAGGCACGACTTTGTTGATTGATCGGTTGTCTGTAGCCTCTGTAAATCTTCTGGAGGAGGAACTTCTTTTTTCGCTTCATACTTTTGTAAATGTAGGTATCGTAGTTAAAAGATAGTTGTAAATGTATTTATTTTCTTCTTATGGTTGGTGGATGTTTTGTGTTTGCTTTTTGTTTCTTTTTGACAACTTTAAGATCAATTTATGAGTCGGTGAACGTGGCCGAATAATAAAGGAAAACCTATTTCATATGGGCTTTTGTTAGTTCTATTCATTGTCCCTTCCAACTTTTGTTGTATAAAGCAATAGGACAAGGAATGATAAACTTATAATTTTAAAAGAGTGACAATATAAAAAACTGAATAGAATAATGGTAATAAATTGAGGTTAGAGTTGGCCTAATTTTCTTACAACTGGTTTTCGAAGAGTTTAACTTTCTTACAACTGGTTTTCGAAGAGAACGTAATTTTTATTTATGGACCATTTGTGGTTAATTATGACACTTTTTAATTTATATTGGAACGTATTTTTTAGCTTCTAGATGCTATTTACTATGATCATTGTGTTTCATTGTACATTGTCAAATCTTGTAATTAAGATCTTGATAGTAATCAACGTACATTATCGTAGTTCAATGTTGTTGAATTGCAACTCACAAATTGGATGTCATTTGATAGCCTTAATTCAACAAACCAAAATCACATGTCTTGATCTTTAATTCATCCAATCTAGAGGTTCTGGTCCGAATTCCCCGAGTGGTCTCAACTATCTGGTTTTCTTGATTATTAAGAATTTAAAGTTTCTCAGTTTCTCGACTGTTTGCATTTATACACATGGGCCCTTAGTTTATAGTTTATCTAATCAAACACCATCTAGAAGTCCTAATCAATGCACCCATTCCAACTACTATTGAATCATGATTTATTGAATGAAAACCGCATGCTATAATTTTTGGTTTATCAAATTTGGGTATGATGTGAACTTTAGGCAAAAGGAACCTAAGATTTGAAATCAATACGAAAAAAAGAACTCCCAAATCATCATGAAACAAGCAAATGAAACTTGAAATTAATCGAACTTGTTGATTAGAACTAAAGGTATAAGGTTGATTGTCACAAGTCTCCTTGATAAATTATAGAAGTTATTGATTAAAGAATAAAGAACAATCTTTAATAAAAATTACTCAAAATTAATTTTTTTTAAAACATAAGATGTTGCAATATATAGAGCTGAGTAGAGAAGTATTTGGAAACTCTCATTGACTCTTAAATAGAAACAACAAAAATCTACTAATCTATTAAAATTTTTCAAAGAATCTCTACTTGCTAAAAACTTAAGAAATCATCTAAATCTTCTAAAAATCTTCACAATTTAAAGAAATTATTTGAATTTGTTAAAAAAATCTTTTGAAAATCTTCACCTACTAATAAAGGAATCCTTAAAGATATCTTTCTATATTTCTAACTTTCTACATAAGATATTATTTTGACTTAGCTTAAACTCTAAGTAACCTCAGTAAGTCTGATTACAAAAAACCAAACAACTCAAAAAAAAAAAAAAAAAAAAAACACCATACTAATTATGTAGCCCATCACATAAAATATAAATGACGTCACATCTTCAATAATATTAGCCTTGCTCATTCTTTTCAACATGCAATAGTGTAATTAGTCTTGGCAAACTATTTTTTTTTTTTTTGTAATGAGTAACTTCTTTATGTTACTAGGCTTTGCAATGTTTCCTTCATGCATTTGACCCTTGCCCTTGTCATAAGATCTTTGTGAGTTGATGCATGTTGATATTCATCACTGAATGCATACATCATATGAAATTGTTAAACCAACTTTATAACCACTAATATGTCATATCATTCCCCCTTTTCTAAAATGGATTCATCTTCAAATCTTTGCTACTTTGTCATATGAAGTTTGATGATTAATGCAAATCTTTGGAAACTTTATATTAGCTAAATGACATGGATAAGTTGGGCAATTAAAAACTATCACTCCAAGAATGAAATACTGCACATGCCTCAAGCACTTTAAAAGTGAAACATGTAAACTCAACATTACTAGCCTGAAATTAGTTACAATCTCTCTCTCTCTCTCTCTCTCTCTCTCTCTCTCTCTCTCTCTCTCTCTATCTATCTATCTATCTCTCTCTCTCTCTCTGTTATTTTTTCAACTTTTGATTTTTTTGTTCTCTAATTTAGAATTAGAATTACAACATCTCTCTCTCTATTATTTTTTCGACTTTTGATTTTTTTTTTGTTCTCTAATTTAGAATTAGAGTTACAACATCAAATGAGGAGAACCTTAATGAGACAACATGGAACCCACAATTGACAAAAAATGATATAAACCTCAAAGAGAAGCAATGAGACCCACAAATCAAATTTTTGGATGAGAACACCAAAACAAAAACATTGAAGCCCCTAATAAAATTTGATAATTGAACCAACAAAACTATATTCACACTTTCAAAGGAGATAAATTTGCGTTCAAGTTTTCCTTCTTATATTCATAATTTTAATTAAATAATTATACCTTCGTAATCTTTATATATTAAAATTTTGCAATTGTCGTGGTCACACCAATAAATATATAACATCCCATATTTTTTAACTTTAATTAACCACAGTTAATTGAAAGTAATCATGTGAAAATTGTAACACATAAAATGAAGACAATTAGAGAATTAATTTGAGCAAGAGACAATCAGAATAAGTGACAAGATCGGTGTCAAAATCCTCAAGGCACTAAGGGAAATTAGAAAATAAAAAAAAAACACATAGAAGTAGTGTGTTGCAACATTACTATGTTAGCACACTGCATCAACTTTGCAAGGTGGTAAAGGAATGTGCTGCCTTGCAACTACTCAACCAACCAGATTTGCCTTGAATTTTTTGGCAATCCAAGGGTGATCAGGATATCATGTTTCCATATCTTAGAAGTTCGTATTTGAAGCTTTCCAACTAGGTATGGAATGTTCCATGAGCCTCTCCCATGTGCTCACAAATCCAGGGCAAAGAGGGTCACTTCACCATGATCACCAACTTGTACCATGAACAGTAACTTTATTAAAAGTGCATCAACCGACACTATACCATTTTCTCACTTGCTCAAACTTGCTAACATGCCCAAATGATGGTGAAAGTGACGCATACACCTATGAAAGACAACCATAACCATCATATGTCATGACAAACCAAACATACCTTGCTAGGGCATACATCATACATTTGTTTGTACAAATCTTTCCAAAATGACACAAAGTCCAATAACAAAAATAAAAATAAAGATGCAAGAAAAGTAGAATGTATAGTTGGATGCTCCTGCACCCATTTTAGGGTGTACTTTCATAAAAAAGTAAAGGAATGAGCTCTACGAGCCTAGTGGGCTAACCAAACATATACACATAGAGATCATGAACACACTTCAATACATTAGGCATTTCAAAAAATATTTTGCTTTTAGATCAGTTAGTGCGATGAAATTTGGTCAGCTATGGTATCATGCATATGGCCCAAAGTCCTCACAATGCCCAAAGGTTGATCATGTTTTTCAATAAGCATGTAACCTCCCAAATTAGGATCAAATTGAGGAGTTTTTTAAAAAACATGTCAATCCTTGGACTAAGATCAAACAGGAGAGGTATTAAAATCGAGAATACATCGGTCGACTACTAATGACACCTCAATGTTGGTAGCCCTAGAAAGTGAATTATTATCTTAATTGTGTTCATTATGTGTGGTCAACAATAATAACTTAAACAATGTATTAATTATCACATGTAAGAGTATCATCATATCTCAAATATAAATTCACATTTCATGGCAACATAACATGCTTCATTGCTTATTCATAATACTAAATAGTATGTAATCAATACTAATGCATCTCAAAGACATTGTAACATGAACCTTAATCCCATCACAGTCTCTACAATTTCCTATATTATTTGATTCATTTGACAAACATGATACACTACCACAGATTATTCATCAAGACCAAGTATAGTATACACATATATAAACATGTAACCAAACACTCTAATCATCCTCAGAAGTCTATTTTTATAGTTCATGCCTGCATACACAAGATTAGAGAGGAAATAGTAGATAAACAATGGTTACCCACTTCACAATGCTCGAAAAGGCTAGTGAGTGTTTGACAACATCACTCCATAATCAGTGCACCTTTTGTCAAACCTATGCTTACACAAACACTGGTTTCTAGTGTGTGACTTTTGCATCAAAATGTTGTTCTAAGTCAAGGTGTTACTTTTTTTTTTTTTTTTGGCAATTGGTCCATAAACCATTTTTGGACCTTTAGAATCCATTAGTGGGTTCCTTAAGGTTCAGCCAAATTAGATGCAACAAACTTAGAATAGTTTGCAAATCTGTCCCTTTGTGATGAGTTAGTGTAGTACACTACCATGCGCTATGTGCACAAAGTAGTGCATTGATTCTTCTTTCAATGTAGGACCTTATCATTGCTGGTCATACAAGTTCTATGACTCATTTTGTTTGTCTATCAGTGTGTTTTCAGACCATAGTGATTTGGTCATTTGATTCTTAAGTTTTTAAGGTCAAATGGTGGATTTTCCTTTGTTGATCAAAGAGTTAACAATAAGAGTACATATGTTGTGACCCTATCTTTGAATACTTGGTCCTCACATTTCACGTCACCATATTCTACCATTCTTGTTGTATTTGGAAAAAAACAATTGGTACAATCTAATGGTACAATAGTCATGGTTTAACATGCCCAATATAAGCTTTAAGAATAAGCCCAAAGTAGGTTGGTCACTATGTTTCAGATGCTCAAATTTGGTTGTTTAACTATTCCACTTTGCGAGCTCGACTCGAAGTTTGTCAATAAAAAATGTATGCAATTCTTGTAGTGTTGTGATCATGATCAATGCCACAATTGAGTGTTGTGAATAGGTGTGGTTTGTCTAAGTTCATCAAGAACATTTCCCAGTGTTAATGGGATAACGATATTTTTGTCATGAACATTATGTTCATGACTTAGTCCCTTTCAACTTATGTGAGAACATCGATGAAATAAGTTGAGAAATACTTGAAAGTGGGGTCTTGCTTGCAGGTTTTAATCTTTGAGGCTCATTAACGCCTCTCCCACTCATAGGATTGAGAATCTCATTGTCATATATTACTTTTACAACCCCAAGTTTAGTAGGTCAATGATGATGGTTGTTGGTTGTATCTATGACCAGAGAAGGTGCTCTAACCAAGAAAATAGGCTCTATGTGTTGTTTGGGTTGTGCATGCTCATGGAGAAGAGTATCAACTAGCCATTTGTTGCAACTATCCACATTCAACAATTTGGAAAGTGCCCAATAGCCTAATGTTACAATTGTTTACCCTTCCAAAGAGCACATAATCCAAGCCAAGCTTTCCAATGGTCAATGAGTGTCAATTGTGCTCTTCAGCGAGCATCCACATGGCACCTAATAGATCTTTGGATTGGCAAGAATCTCGATGAATGCAGCCATCTCGAAAAAAGATGTTTCTGGGCAATTGGTCCTAGTGTAGCATGTTGCATCACACTGTCTAGCCCATTTTACATCAATGCAACGTGTTGCATGTATGTATGTATATGTGTGTGTGTGTATGTATGTATATATATATATATATATATTGAACATTTGGAGATGAAGTTTGATGACTGATTTGATCATTTTGACTTCAGAATAAATTTTCAAACATCTTTTATGTTTGTTTAACATTGGTTGTGTTAACCAATTCTTGATCATGTTGCATGTATGTATGTATATGTGTGTGTGTGTGTGTGTGTAGTATATATATATTGAACATTTGGAGATGAAGTTTGATGACTGATTTTTTAATTTCGACTTCAAAATAAATTTTCAAACACCTTTTATGTTTGTTTAACATTGGTTGTGTTGACCAATTCTTGATCATGTTGCATGTATGTTATATATATAGGGTTAACATGCTTAAAAATCCCATCCTTTCATGATTTTTGCAAATATATCCCAATATCTCATTTTTGGCAAAAAGATACGAACCTATCAATTTGATGGCAAATTGTATCCAACGATTGAAATCAAAATTGAATGGCTGATGTGGAGACTAATAAGCAGCTGATGTGTCAAATTTTAAATGACATGGCACCATTACATATGATATTGCATCCACATCATCATCACCAACATGTTAAGTGAAACAAAAACTAATTAAAAAAAAAGAACAAGCAAAAATTGAAAGGAAAATGAAGAGAAGGAAGGGCAGAGCTTGATCTCGGCAAGAAGCGTGGGAGGAGATGATGCAATGCGATGGAGGGGACGAAGTCAGCAGCTACATTTTTGCGTGCTACTGCCGAATGTGCTACTACTACTGCGTCGTTGGCAAAGGGTTTTGGCGAATTTGCTGCTGCTACGTCGTTTGGGTGAAATCACATGCTGTTGCTGCTACCACGTTGGGGAAGGGTGTTGGCAAAGCTGCTGCTGCTGCGTTGTTTGGGCAAAATCTCATGTTGCTGTCGTTGCGTCACTTGGGTGAAATCGTGTGTTGTTGTTGTTGCGTCATTGGCAAAGGGTTTTGGTGATCTGCTCCTGCATGTTGCTGCTGCTCCTGCGTGTTGCTGCTGCTCTTGCGTGTTGCTGCTCTTGCTCCTATGTGCTGTTGCCGTTGCATTACTCCTACATTTGCGTGCTACTGCTGCTGCGTCGTTTGGGCAAAATTGCGTGCTGCTATTGTTATGTCGTTGGCAAAGGGTTTTGGAGATCTGCTCATGTGTGTTGTTGCTCTTGTTTGTTGCGTGCTGCTGCTTTGCTGCGTTTTCGTTTGTGAGAGCTCACTTATTTCAATAATGTTTCTATTATCTTTCTTGTACATTTATCCTTTTTTGTTATTATTATTGTTTGATCAGTTGTCTTCGTTTTGCTTTTCATCTAGGTTGCTTTTATTGTAGACGAAGTGAATGCTTGAGTTTATGCAGATCTACAAATATCACATATGCAATTATTCTTATGTTGTGGTATCGGTGAATCGATGGATACCCACTTTTCTTGGTTCATTATTTTATCAAATGGATTTCAAAACTGAACTTTTATTTTTGATCAATTTGTCTAGATCTCATCTTCTAATTTATCTAAAAAAAATTATAATACTTTACATATCCCTATTTTATAACATCAAGTGAATGCCCCTCTTTGACATGGATTTATCAAATTGACATGGAAGAAAGACATCCGAATTAAATTGAACCATTGAAATGGGGGTATGTACAACCACTAACAATAGCATTGATGTTGCTCTTGTTTTTCATTTGATTAAACGGTTTAGACCTTTGTGAATGATGGACCTAAATAGATACAAATATATTAAATTCACTTCTGAACCTTCAACTTCAAGTTGAGATTTTTTAGAACTTTCTCTTTTATAAGGTGATTTTTTAGAGCTTATAGAAAATTATGTCTTGAGATTTTCTTGAGATTTTTTAGAGCCTTCTTTTCTATAAGGTGATTTTCATTTCATTGTTAATATCTGCTGCATCAAACTTGCATAATTGAGAGATTAATTTATTGTTAACTTGTTCATCAAATTGGTATAATTGAGAGATTGAATGACAATTAACTTGGGTTTTGGTTAGAATGTCATCTTCGTCTGAGTCAACATTTTTCATGGAAAAAGGCAAGGCGGGAGATGAGAGGCGCAGATGCAAACATAATAAGATTGCAAGATGTTACACATCATTCAGTCATGATAACCCAGGAAGAAAGTTTTTAAGATGTCAATATTGGGATGTAAGTCTTAATAACATATGAAGGTTGTATAAAAGAAAGTATTGTGTTTGCTCCTAAATCGTTGTTTTTTTTTTTTTTTACAGATAGAAGAGGACTGTGGTTGGTTTAGGTGGGTGGATCCTGTTCCATCAGCCAATGTAAAAGAAGTATGCTCTCTCTTTGTTTACAAGATTGCAAAGTTAAAAGAAAAAGTGGAGCATTTAGAATTGGTAGCAACTCAAGCAAGGGCAAAGATATTGAAATTAGAGCATGAAAATGAACAACTTATAGTGGAGAGAGCCAAATTGTCCATGGAGAACAAGCACATGAAGAAAAAATATACATCGATAGGACTAACAAGGACGAAACTCATTTTAACTGTTGTCGTTAGTTGTATTGTATTTTTCGTCTCAAAAATTGTTTCGCAAAAATTATGAAATTATTTTAAATATTGTAGTTTTTCTTATTTACGAATTTGAACAAACTAACAGTGGAATATAATTTCAATTAATTTCTTGTAGTTTGAAATTAATTTCTTGTTTCATCATATTTATATACATAGTAATAGTATGCCATAGCGATTGATTAATTATATGCATCTTGTTAGCCACCATTCTTTGTGACTAGTAGTGTCATTTTAATCAGTAGTAGTATGTCATTTTAATGGATTTTTTTTTCTTTTCATATTTGGATAAATCAATGCATCATGATTTGGATAGTTGTTTTTTGTCTATTTTGGTTTGATTAGATTAATCAAACTGGCTAGTAAGCAGAACCAAAGAATAGAAAAATTGAATCTTTTTTTCAAAATATAAACAGTTAGTTTAATTTAATCAGTTAGTTTGAACATTCCATGGCGTTCAGTTCTAAGCTCAAGCTAGGGTCTTTATTTAGTTGAAGAGATTCATGAGAAAGACTTTAAAGATATAAATGAAAAAAAAATCTTGAATTGATTGTTTATTCATGACAAAAATTGATTGCTAATTTGTAGATACAATTCCTATCATCAACCCATAAAAATATCAGATAGAGAAATTTCACAATAGCAACAAGATATCCTCCATTATAATGATTCTGAATAACAGTTTTGGTTGGATCTCTTTCACATCCTCCATTATAATGATCCCGAAAACAGCAACAAGACATCTTAATAGAGAAATTTCAAAATATTGCTGATTCTAATGGACTTGTGTCAACAAATGAACAAAGAAGAAATTTCATAGTATTTTTACACAACTGTCTTAAAAAAAAAGGAAGGAAGTTGTCTTCAAAAAAAGGCTCCTTTAGGAAGCAACGAACTATGCGATCGAATCATTATTTTTAGAAGACTCCTCAATGTTGAAGTAGGAACCTCCTTTGCTTGAGGGCCTCCACACTGACATTTTTTCTCACACGTGTTTGGCCCCTTGTTAACTCAGACGCAGCTGAAGCCGTGGCCCTTGGCCCAGCAACGCATCTCGCATTTTGTTTCCCAGGCATCTTGCGATACATGAATAATAAATAATACCATTCAATTAGTGTAGCCATTACTAAATACTCTGTAATGACCCATGTTTTGATATACAAAAATTTTCGGGTTCAATATATCTATTTTTAGAAATTTTAATGGAAATACATGAATTTATCTCAATTTATCTCAATTTTAAATTATTCATTGGAGAAAATTAGAATAATTAAAAATATATATATGATTTTGAAGAGAAAAATACATGAAATTATAAGAAAAATGTAATTTTTGGAGAGTAATAATTTTTGGGATTGATTATTGAATTTTTGGAATAATTATGAAATTTTTAGAGTAATTAATGAAATTTTTGGGAGAAAAATGCAACTTTTGGTAGATTATTCAATTTTTGGAGAAAATAATTGTAAAAAAATGATGAAATGATGTACAATTGGAAAATCTTGATGAAAATGATGGAACAAAGGAATTTAATAATTTAAAAAAAATGGTGAAAACCAGGTATATATAGGTGTATTATATACAAAAGAAAAGAACAAACAGAATTAAGAAGGAAAAAAAAAGAAAAAAAAAGGGTGCTGCCCAGCCACACGGGCCAGGCCCGTGTGGGCCGGGCAGGGGTACACGGGTCGTGAGGCCCGTGCGGGCTGCTTGGGCACATGGGCCTCTTGGCCCATGTGAGTTGGGCTTGGTGCCTGGGCTGGCCCCTTCTCCTTACCACGAATTTCCTTTCGACTTTTGATGAACTTGGTGAATTTTTGGGTGATTTCCAGCAAGAAACCATGGGATCCATGATTTTGAAGCCATGGTTTCAGCCATCAAGTCTCACCTCTTAAGCAAGCCATTTAGTAGTGCCAATTGGTGGGTCCTGCATGAAAGCTCAAGGGCCACATGGATGGCCATGTGGCACCTTGTTTTGTCATGCAAGCACCCCCCCCCCCCCTCCATGCAACAAAACCAAACTTGAGCAAGAGTTTCGAGATTTCCAACTCCTTCCTTCCATTTTCCAGAGCCTGTAACTTCTTCAATTCTCATCCGTTTTCTTTAGGATTTAGCTCATTTCGAAGCTCGCATATAGCTTTAGTAGGTGAAAAGGACCATCCAAGGGGGGATGCACAACACACTTAAAAATTGAAAAGTTGTAGAAAACAGTGTGATTCGATTTTTGCGAGAGTTATTTCTCAGCCATCCAAGACCCATTCTTAAGGTAAAACCCCTCTTTTTCTTCCTTGTTACGACTTCCATGTCCAAGTGGTGGAAATGAAATACTAAAACTTTAAATCTGTTTTATAAGACTATGAAACTTACTATCTGATCAACTGCTTCGATAGTTTCTGCAAAAGCAAACTTTGGGACCAAATTAGAAGCAGTGTTTGGGGTACCTAGAGGAATCCGTTTGGATTAAGATCAGAGGTATTTCGAACCCCATACTTGGGACTACAAAAGGGTAAAAACCTCAAACCAAAAGCCTTTGTAGTTTAGATTTTGTATGCTAGCAAACATGTCTTATTAGTCAGGTATTATAGACTTAGAAACATTCTAGAACACCCTCATGCATGCCATGTTTTGGAGTTGTGTTTGAGAGTAAATATGACTGTAGTTGCTTGCTGTTTTGGGTAAGATTTAATTACTCAAAATTCTAGCAACTAAACTCTTGCAAAAACAGCAAGAAACAGCTTCGGATTGGTGCTGGAACCAAAGTATATAGGCACTTGAAAACCATAGGGGATTTGAATCATTGAACAATCTATTACATGGACAGAAAAGTAAGGGACTAGCTGACTGACCAAATGAAGGCAATTTGAGCTAAAATTTGGTGGAGAGGTCACTGGTCATGTTAAAAGTTTGTGTATCAAATTTCAGTACATTCTGAATTTGGGAAGTAGGTCAACCAATTCACTAAGTGACTGCCTGTCACCAGGAATACGGGATTTCATAGTCCCTATAATGCACTTAGAAACCTTAGTAAATAATGTCAAAAAATAATGAAATAAAATTCTGGTGAGGGTTTAGGAAGTCTACATGAAACTTGGAAAGTTTCGCAAGAATTTGACTTACAAATTGATCGCAAAAAAATTGGAAAGTTCGCTGCGCAAGAGAGCAAAGAGCTCAAAATTTGGCTAAGTGTTGGAGTTTGGGGATTTTGACCCAAATGACCTAATTTTGACCCAATTTGGGCACAACTTGACTAGAGTTGACCGGGTTTGATCGATTGATCGAACCTTGACCGAGACGATTTGAGTTGATCAAAACTAAGTGGGGACAATGAGATTAGAGATTAGGTCACTGTATGGATAGAACTGAGATTGAGTTTAATTGATATAGATTCGAGTGAACACTACGGGACTGAGCTGGTTGTTGAAGGGACATCGGTGCGTAGGACCTGAGGTGAGTAGTTTGATTCAGGTGTTTTTTATGACTTGTATTCCTTGCATAAAACTTGTGTGAAATGATGTGGTTTAAATGGTTTCACAAGATTTAGATACATCTAGTTGGTTTTGAGATGTGTAGATGTACACTGGTAGTGAGACCATAGCCTCGAGGGCCGAGCGTCGGGGTCAGGGTACTTGATGTGATTGAGATTAGACTCGAGGTTTGAGCGCTAGGAGTTAGGGTATATGATCAGTGCGCCTAGCCATCGAACCCGCTTGAGTCACGACACTTGAGGGCCGAGTATCGGGGTAGGATATTCGACGAGTACGCCTAGCTCACGACCCGCTTGAGTGGCTAGTATGCCTAACTCAGGACCCGCTCGAGCGATGACCATAGGTTAGGTTTGTTGAGTTAACCCTAGCCTGGATACGTTTTTAAATGGCATGGATTTGAAATGTTTTTGTAATGGTTGCATCATTTATAACTGTTTTGTACTATGCCATGCATTCAGATTTTATAGTATTTCTGTTGTTCATGCATACATGCATGGTTTTGGAATATTGGTTATGGTTGACATGCTAGACTTTCTACTCACTAAGCCACATTGATTTTAGGCTTACTACTCTATCATTATTTCAGGTTCTTCGGTGGTGATCGCCTAAGTCCCTGACGATTCCTGTTTCATTTCTTTTTGGTCTTTGATTAAGAGGTTGGTCATTCCTTGTACATGTGTAAATGGTCAATTTTGTATTTTGGACAAGACAGATATGTAATGAAACGTTTTTTTTTTGTATATTGCTTACTTTTGCTTTTAAGTGTTTCAATTATTCTGATATTGTCTATTGTATGAGATTGGAAAAAAGGTTTAACAGTGGTTGGACGAACTCAACGTGGTGAGTGAGTTCATCGGGCCACTGTGCCGGTCCGGCTGCCCTTGGCTTAGAGAAGGGGTCCCGAAAAGACTTGGTATCAGAGCCCTAGGTTTAGAGGAATTGAGAAACACTAATCCAATTTGAACTGCAGATAGACATGCCAACTCTGTCGTGACCCCTTCTTAGGTGACGTCACGACTGGCACAGAATTCTCTAACATGTCAGAACCCTGACATGTTAGAAAACCCTGTAAGCCTTCCCAACCAAATACCAATTTCTTAAAAAATTTTAACAGAGTCTCCTCTAAAAATATAACATGTCACCAATTCAAATCACCTGATAGTCACAACCAATATTATACACAAAAACATATATTTCTTCATCCAGATAACCATACATCCACGAAATTTAAAATTCGTTCTGATGATACATTCAAATAATAACACACTCATATACATCTCCCAACATAATAATCTGATTAATTATTACAATTTTCACATGCTATTAACTTTAAAAGAACCTAATCATAATTTTACATCATCTTCCCTTTCCCCTTTCTGTCAGAACCTGGAGAAAATAATGGAGATAGGGTGAGCAAACAACAAGCTCAGTGAATAATCTGA
>JAJIYU010004649.1:0-23875 GCA_030144865.1 Tinospora cordifolia
TTGATCATGTCAGATGTTGATAGTATTTGTATTATCAAAAGATGTTTATGGAGCCCACAAAATTATTCATAACTTTGATAATGAAGCAATGTTTTCAGTTATTTTGAAATAGAGAGATTATTGTATTTATATTTTATCCCTTGGATATGAACCGATGAAACTAATAGATAAATAATGAAAAGAAAAAGTAATGTCCATAGTTCTCAGATAGAAAGCAGGACTAACTGCACTCGAAAGAAATGACGTCTCAAGCTACGAGACCACCACGTCACCTATGACGTGTGTGAGAGAGATCGAGAGCTGGGGGTGTTACAGGGTATTACACTTGAAGCCCCTTTTTGACCAACTAAAATATGTCTATCTAGGTGAAGCACTGTCCTTACTAGTCATTATTTCTTCTTCCATAACCTCAATTCAAGAAGAAAAATTATCAAGAGTGCTTCAAGAACATAAGTTCGTTATTGGGTGGACAATTGAAGATATAAAGGGCATTAGTCCAATTGTCTGCATGCACAAGATCTTAATGGAAGAATCTCATAAACCTGCGGTAAAGCATGATTTGAGACTAAATTCTATAACAAAGGAAGTGGTGAAGAAAGAGGTAATGAAGTGGCTTAAAGTTGGGATTATTTATGTTATTTCAGATTCACAGTGGGTCAGTCCTATTCATGTAATGCCTAAGAAGGGACTAATCACTGTAATTATCAATGAAAAAGGTGAGACTATTGCTTCCAGAACTACTATAGGTTGGCATATTTGCAGTGATTACAGGAAATTGAATAATGCCACCATAAAAGATCACTTTCCTTTGCCATTTGTGGATCAGATGTTAGACCAAATTGTAGGATATGATTTCTACTACTTCTTAGATGGGTACTCAAGTTACAATCAGATTGTTATTACTCCAGAAGATCAAGAGAAGATTACTTTCACTTGTCCATATGGTACTTATGTTTTTCGCAAGATGTTTTTTGGTCTATGTAATGCACGAGCTACTTTTCAGAGATGCATGATGGCCATTTTTGCTGATATGATAGAAGATATTATGAAGGTATTCATGGATGATTCCTCTATGTTTGGTGCTACATTCGATGACTGTCTTTTCAATCTAGAAAGAGTTTTATCCCATTGTAAAAAGAATTTGGTTCTTAATTGGGAGAAATGCCACTTCATGATGAGAGACAACATTGTAGTGGGACATGAAGTGTTTGTGGGAGGACTAGAGGTGGATCATGCAAAGATTGAAGTGATTGAAAATTTGAAACCACCTACATTTGTTCAAGAATTCGCAGTTTCTCGGGGCATACGAGATTCTATCATCGTTTTATTAAGAATTTTTCTCAGATTACTCGTCTTCTATGCAATCTACTTGAGAAAGAAGCTGAATTCAACTTTAATCATGAGTGCTTGGAAGCATTTACTACACTGAAGAAGGCATTCATGTCTGCTCCTATCATGTCTACTTCAATTTTGGGAGAGCCTTTTAAGATTTTGTTTGATGCCAGTGATTATGCAATTGTTGCAGTATTGGGATGAAGACGTGACAAGATGTTTAGAGTTATCTATTACGCAAGCAAGACGTTAGATGACCCACAAATTAACTACACTACTATTGAAAAAGAGTTGCTTGCTATTGTCTTTGTTTTTGACAAGTTTCAATCTTATATTGTGGGCTCCCATGTTACAGTATTCACGAATCACGCTACAATTTGTCATCTCTTTGTTAAAAAGGATGTAAAACCTTGTCTTATCAGATGGATCCTTCTCCTTCAATAGTTTGATATTGAAATAATTGATAAAAAGGGTACAGAGAATGTGATAGCTGATCACCTATCTCGTCTTCCTAAAGACAATGTCGTTGACCCCATGTGTATTACTGAATTGTTCCATGATGAGCGTCTTCTTGATATTCTAGATCGTTTGCCATTGCATGCAGATTTTGCTAACTACCGAACCACAAGTAAAGCCCCTCTGGATCTATCAAGTGTTCACCTTAAGCGCTTCACACATGAAGCAAAGTTTTATTTATGGGATGATCCTTATCTTTACCATTGATGTGCTGATAAAGTCATTTGCCATTGCATTTCTAAAAAGGAGATTCAGAAAGTTCTTTATGATTGTCATTCCTCTTCTTACAGTGGCCATTACAGTCACTATAGGACTACCCGACATGTTCTTGAGAGGATTTTATTGGCCTACCATGCTTAAAGATGCTTATCAATTTGTGAAAATATGTGAAGCATGCCAAAAACAAGATAACATTTCAAAGAAAAATGAGATGTCTCTGAATGCCTTTGTAGAGGTTGAATTATTTGACATATGGGGCATTGATTTCATGGGATCCTTCCCACCATCTGATGGGAAACAATATATATTATTAGCTATTAATCATGTCTCTAAATCGGTGGCAGCAATGACTGCAACAAAGAATGATGCTCGAGTAATTCTCAAATTCTTAGCCTACAACATCTTCTCGAGATTTGGCACAACCAGAGCTATTGTGATTAATGAAGCTATGCACTTCTATAATTGTTTGTTTAACAACCTTCTCACTAAATACGGTTTGCGCTACAAGGTAGCTTTGCGCTATCATCCTCAAACTAATGGGCAAGCAGAGGTTTCAAACTGTGAGATCAAGATAATCCTTTAGAAGATAGTGGGCACATATCACAAGGATTGGGTACTTAAACTAGATGATACACTATGGGCCTACATTACAACATTTAAAACTCCTATTGGCATGTCCCCTTATCAACTTGTGTATGGAAAATCATGCATCTACCATGTGAGCTAGAACATCGTGCTTATTGGGCAGTAAGAAAAATTAATTATGATGCACAAGCATGTGGCGAGAACAGATTACTATAGATCATGGAGCTAGATAGCTAGATGAATTCCAGTGGGAAGCATTTGAGAATAATCATATTTACAAGGAAAGAACTAAGAAATGGCATAACCAGCTGATCGAGAAGAAAAACTTCGTACTAAACCAACATGTACTCTTGTTCAATTCACGCCTGCAGTTATTTCTTGAAAAATTCAAGTTTCGTTGGTCTGAACCATTTCTTGTTACATAGGTATTCCCTTACGGTGCTGTTGAATTGTAAAGCTTCGTGGATAGGACACGTTTCAAAGCCAATGGCCAATAGTTGAAGATCTTTTATGGTGGAACTTAGAGGAGTGCAGAAACTATGAAGCTGAAAATTTAATATTTAGTATCTACGTCGAGCTAGCGACGTTAAACTTAGAGCTCAGTGGGAGGCAACCCACTAGTTTTTATTTTTTGTTTATTTCTATTTATTTAGTTAGGGTTTAATTTAATTTCATGCATGCATTTTAGTTTAGTAATAAAAAAAGAGAAGAGGTGTGCAATATCGCAAGACCGCGGTCCCCGTGGGTGGACCACAGTCCCACAGTATTGCATCACCACACCAGGACCATGGTCCACCTATGGGCAATCGCGGTCTTGTAGCACTCCACACACACACACACACACACACACACACACACACACACACACACACACACACATATATATACATATATCATTCCGCCCAAATTTTTTTTTCTTTTCTCTCGATTCTAGTTTGCATCTCAGCATCACGTAAGTAATTATGATTTTCATTTAGTCTTCTTCTTCTTTCAATCTATATGTTGGTATGCTACTGTGGTTTGATTTTTAACTTGCCCCTCCACGACTTGCTAGATGCCTTAGTATTTGCTCAAAAACACCACTTGTTTGATGAAATGCTTCAATGAAGTGCAACATATTTTATGTTCTTCTTTGCTTACAAACGACTATTTATTAATGTCCATGGTCACTTTGCTTTCCATCCTTTCATGTGTGATGCCACTATAGGCACATTGCCCCTTCACAGATTAATTTTATACCTTCTTGTTGCTCATGCACACCACATGTTTGATGAAATGCATCACCTAATTGCAGCACATTTTATTCCCTAGTTTGCTCATTGTTTGCTGCACATGATTGTTTCCTGTGATTTCTTCAAGACGTGCATACATGTAGACAACATATGATTATCCTACATTGTCTTTGATTGTCTACTATGCACTTATTCCAAATTGGTATTCAAGTTTTAGAATTTTCTGACATTACTCATTCAACTGTTCTTCATGAACATTCATGTGCATGGTCTTGTGATGAATCAAATGTGTGCATTAACTTCCTCATTGAGCTTGGTTCTCTTGAGCATGGCATACCCATTATCTATGCCCTATTGCTTCTAGTCTTATGCCTTGATTATTATGCGTTGCAGTTTCTTTTAATTTTGATTACTATTCCTTAGATATCATTTGAGCCTAATGACACATTTTCCTTAAACAATTCATGATCTATGATGCATTCCTATGCTCTTATGATTCCAATGTGTTTGGATTGTTTAGTATTTTATGATTTCAGGCCGCCACGCACAAGGAACCCCATTACCAGTCTCAACGAGTGCTATGGCCAGCAGCACCTGACAACCAAGCTCATTTTAATTCAACTAAAACAAAGAAAAAGTTTGACTATATGAGAACTTTTTGGCAACCAATTCCTAAGTGGGGCATCTATATTACTAATGATGAATGGTAGCTGGTCATTGACCACACGGTCGCATTGTGACAGTGGGAGTCCTTCATACGCCCCTTTACCACGCCCTCTATTTCTATTATGTAGGAATTCTACACTAATGCTTACGAGCGTGATAGTTTGCAGGTTTGGGTAAGAGGCCAATGGGTATCCTTTGATGCTGATTCCATTAATGCTCTATATGGTCTTCTTTCAAAGGTCCCTAATGATATTTCTCAATATATGACTGAGAAATTTGACCCTGAGGAAGTATTAAAGACTTTATGTAGGAAAAGAGCTTCTTAGAGATGCACAAATAGGTGCCCAATCAGTTGATCTAAGTGTTCCTTCACCGCTATTGCCAAGGTATGGTTGTATTTTATCTTCTTGCCCTGTCAATCAATAGGGTTCCAGTGGTGTAATAACCCGTAAATCTTTAATGTGAACACATTGATAATGGAATTGTGAAATAAATTAATCAAGAAAAATAAAATGATAAAATCATGTTTTATAACTATATAGATATGTGAAAATAAATATTTTGATGTTTATTATAATTGGTGTAAAAGAAAAAATAATAATAATAATCTAAAAAAAGAAAAAATAAAAATAACTTTGAATGTTTTAACACATACACATCAAAAATAAATTTTTAAAAATACTAAATAAATATAAAAATTTCTAAAAACAAGATTTAAATATTTATTACAATATTTATTAGAAAATAAAATAAATCACATTGTTTGAAGTGGAAAAAAATCGAAAAACGAAAAGGATACTTATGAGGGTCTTTTTGAACTGATTTCAAAAAAAAGGGGCAATTAGGCAAAAATCTCTTCTATGAACAGTAACCATTGGTACTGTTCATCTGCGGGCACTGTTCATACGGTTACTATTCATCCCATTCTTAATCGCAAAACAGAAAAAACGAACCAGAAAAGCAAAATCGCAGTCATGTTTTGGGGCATCCAATTTTGGTAATCGGAGATCCAATTTTTGCCCGGAGATAGTCAAAACGATCCAGATCAATTTTAGAGCAATTCTAAGCATCTAAGGTAAGGTTCTGAAGCCTTAAATTCGTTCAAATTATTTTCCATAGGCTAACAATATCAAAATTTCAAGGTTGATTGGTGATTTGGGGGTTTTGATGCACGGAATGATCCGGAGCGAATTGACCTCAGATCTTTCTTTTAAATCGATGAATTAATATATCTAGACTAAATTCTAGAAGTTTTGACTGTTAATTTGCAATTTTTGACAGATCCAGAAGAATTTCACCTATTTAGAGGGTTTTCGAAGGTGCAAAACCTTTGATAGGTAATAAAACTCGATCCGCTCATATTTTGAAGTAGTGACCAGTTTTAAATATGTTCTATTTTGAATTTGAAAGGATATAAATGTAGTTTTGTGTGATAATGTGGTGAAATGAGAAATTCGAATTTTTTGGGAAAAACCCTTTATTTGGAATTTGATATGAATGATGATTGGATATCTATGATGGTTATTGATGTAGTTCGAGGGTTTTGGAGAATTGGAGGATTGAATATGTAAATGTTGATTTCAGATTTGACGAGTGGTGAGTGTTGGGGAACGGCATAAGGGTCAGTTTGACATGTACAGGTGGGCGAGACTTCTTTGCTCATTAGTATTATGCGGGCTTAGGATATGAAATATGATGATTGTTTACATTCTTGTATTTAGTATCATGCTAGGAATGTGTGAACTAATTGGAATGGTTGCCATGGTATCATAATGTCTAATTATATGCTTTCTAGAGTTAGGGATTACTTAAATGTCTATTGAATGATTTATATGATTTAATTTGCATAGGTTAGTATATGTTATGTTGTATAGTTTGAAAACCTTGCTTGGAAAACTTAAGAAGATTAATGGTTTATTAAAAACTCCATGTACCGAGGTGATGGACGGTCCGCTGGTGCATCACTTAGATTATGATCAGGGTGTAGCTAGGGCATCATCGTGGGTATTCCCAAACCAGGCCAAACTGCGAGTGGTTGTGTGATCCTCGGATTTGGGAGATCATAGTAGTTTCTATATGATTTCTATATCTTCATGGATCGTGGTCCCAGAGGTAGACTTCTATTTGATAAAGATGTCGCACTTGGTCGTGTCCAGGACCAAAAGAGGGATATCGAGGTTGGTTCACTCTTTCAGTTAATTCTTGAAAGTGTTCAGACGGATAGAAAAAAATAACCAATTAAGTGATTGAAACGCCTAATGTCATGAAACTGTATGCATATTTTGTATGCTAGTTTGTATAATGCTAGTAATGTGTAGGAGAGATCTACTGGGCTTTCGAGCTCACCCCATTTTTATCTTACAGGTACTCATAGGCCTGGAGCTTAGTGAGGATAGGTCAGACCTTGGAGACTAGTGGAGAGTTTTCAAAGAGTTGTTTTATTTTGAACTCTATTTCAGTTTTATGTATTTTGATCATGGGCATGTTGCCAAGCTAGTTATCATTTTGTGTAAATAGAACTGTTTTATATTACGAAACACTATTTGAAACTTTGGCCTGTGAGCCTATTATTTTGTTTATGTTATATGTTGAACAAATATTTTATGGTTTTAAATATTATGGATGAATAGTGATGCATTTAATGATTTCAGATGAATGTTTTGACATTTGAAAGCTTCCGCAGGTACTTTGATTTTCTATATTATTTCCTACGAAATTTTGATGATATAGTTTTGGATGCTATTTGAAAACATATTAAAAGTTCATTTGACAATGAATCTCGTGTAAGAGACTGTTTTGTTCTGAAACGAATAAAGAAAAGAAATTATTTGACTTGAACAGAACATAAATAAAAAAAAGAATGAAGTCACACGTCCCGACGCTCCGGCGGGCACACGTGTCGAGTTGTGATGCCGCGCGATGCTCGACTGTAGAGTTGCAAAAGGTCCAGTGTGGGGGCCGGGGTGTGACAAGTGGAGCGAGATGTCATGGTCTACTACATCATCAAGGGGATACCAATTAATGTGGGAAAGTGCATATCCATTTCCATTTGTTACTTCATTAACAAAACCAATGCTAGGCTCCCACATCCTATAGTTTTCACTCTTCTTTGTCAGCGGGCTGGTCTTACTTGCCCAGTAGGTGAGCCTACACTTAAGACTAAAGATCATATTACTGTTCGCCTGCTCACCACAGTTCTAGTAAAGAGGAAGCAAAATTCAACAAGTGCTTCTACATTAGAGCTCCCTCCCATATCTTCTGCCATCGCCCCTACCATGCCTCAAATTATCATTCCTCCTTATTGTGAATCCCAATCAGAGATTCATGCACATTTACATGGCATAGCCAATCTCCATCGCTTATTTATTTCTCTAATCCTTAGCTAGAACAGATGGCACCGCTTCCACCTTGCTTGGCTCTCTATTAGATGGTAGTTGTTGTGGAGCTCCTGCCGACGCGGACGATGATGATCATGAGGATGAGAGTGATGCTTCTTTTGATGATGCTGATGACGAGATACAACATGACTAGGTTTGAGTTATTTCTTTAATTTCTGGGCTATATATATGCTTATTTTGCTACTAACTCTACAAGCTATTATCCTTACTACTTGTTCTTCTCTTCCATGCTATCATATGGATACATTGATTTCTTACTTATGGATTTTGACTAATTTCCCTAACTATTTGCTTTTCTTTGCATGTTCTGAAGCAAGTCGGTTTATGCATGTTTTGCACTAGAGTCTTTTCAGGATGCTTGTGCTTTAAGTGTGTCATCTTTTTGTGTATATGTAATATTAACTTGTGCTCTTGAGGACAAGGCACAGTTTAAGTTTGAGGGTGTGCATTGAAGAACTATATTCTTCAAATTTATGTTATGGCTTCTTTATATATATATATATATATATATATATATATATATGTGTGTGTGTGTGTGTGTGTGTGTGTGTGTGTGTGTGTGTGTGTGTGTGTGTGTGACACATTCCTTCATTTACGTAGTTATTATTGAAATTCTTTCATTTCATGTAGCTTACTTATTTAATTAAGGTTGATGCATGCACATATGAACTTTAGGACATGAGCATGTAGAGCATATTAGTGTCACTTAGGCTAAATCCATGCCATATTTTTGAAAAGTTTCACTAAGTGACCTATAAAATTGAAAATTCCTTCAGTGTGATGAGAAAAAGAACTAGGGTACTTTCAAATAGTTTGTGTGCTTTGTTCATCCAAAATTTGACCTTGACAGAACCCTGTAGTCTTAAGTAAATTGAGAATACAAAAACTGAGGAAAGTGAGGAGTGGAAACCAAATCAAAAGTGAAAAGAATTTTTTACAGACTCTTGAAATAATCAAATCTATCTTGAACATTGCTTAGGAATGACTCTAGGAGGGAAATGAAGTAGGCCATCTTTATTTGAGTTTCAGCCTAAAGGCCGGTCCCAACACTTAATAATCCTTTGTAGCTAATTTTGAGCCTTAAAGCGTGTTTTCTTATTATAAACCTAAAATTATATATAAACACCCTATCCTTTTATGCATATCTCAATTGAACTTATTTGTGTGTACTCATGGTTATAATAGTACTTATTCTAATGATGTGAAAGAAGGAGGAGATGCTGATATTGAGATACATATATTTTCAATTTTTGTTTCTTTTTTTATTTTGTTTTCAAAAAAAAGGTATACATTATGCATTTCAATATTGTCAATGAAAGTTGAACTTCCGACTCTTGTATGAATGTACGTTTGCATACAACTTAACATGCATGTAATTAAATAATTTTGGGGAGCTATGAAAACAATGTTGTGAGCATGAACAAGGAACAACAAGGGATTGAATAGATAAGATTAAGATACACTGAGAAAAACCAAACAAAATAGGTTATTATTATTGCTATGAGTGTATACTTGAGTCAAAATTAAATTTATATTACACTTGTACCTTGAGCTAGGCCACTTTACAACCTAAAAGAAAGACCACTGATCCTAACTACAGTTTGACTTCAGTAGAAGATAGATAGAGGAGGGCATTGAGATGGTTTGTATACTTAGGTATTAGGAGATGATTTTTAGGAGTGGGATGGAAGCTACAAATCACCTACAAGGTTTAGGAGGAATGAGATACCGACAGATGAGAGGATGAAGTTGACGAAGAATGGAGGATAGACTGAAAATCTAGACAACCTAAATGGCCCTAGGAAGTGTTAGTGAATCACAAACTATATGGATGGAAGATGGAGGTCACAATGATGAGTGAAAAAGAATTTAACTCTATATGGTATGGTGTGTCAATTTTAGAAGTTAAGTCATTGTTCGAGGATGAACAATACATTAAGTTTGAAGGGTATTTGTTAGTTACATTGCATACTAACTATTTTATACATAATTTATATATATTTTGCATGGGTTAGATATGAATTAGGACATATTTGTTTATAATTAGGTATATGAGTATTTATATTAAGATTTCATATTTGTTTAGTATTTAAAGAATTTTAACACTATTTTTATATGCTTTTTATGTGTGATATAATGCTCAGAAAAGGGTTCTAGTGGTTTATGCAGAAATAGGTTGAATAGGTAAAGATGCATAGACTGACACTAAGGAAAGGATGTGCAGACAAAGGTTGAAGATGATCTTGATTATGGCTTAAATCTGTGAATCTTTGCATAGGAAATAAGCTCAAGCACAAGTTCAATAACAAGGAATGAGAAGCCCAAATGAGGATCCAACCCAAAAGCAACTAAACCCAAGCATCTCGGACCATGCCCATTCTTCATCCAACATAAAAATGAGAAGGAAATACACACGTGCGTGAAGATCGTGATCTCCCTAGGCAAGACTGTGGTCCTGCAATTGCACAAGAAGGAGGATTACGGTTCTGTGATTGCACAAGAGGAGAACGACAGTCCTAAGTCGGAAGAGGGGCAACAGTTTATTGTGAAAATTTGAGATTTTTGAAGACACCATGTGATCGTGATTCTGGAAAGTGGTCTTGCAATTAGGATTATTAGATTTACGTTCCGCGTTAGTGTTTAATTAGGTTTTATGAGAAAAATTATATATAGGCCATCCCATTGGTTTTCTTTCATTATTATTCAGTTGCTACTAGCTTTTTTTAATGCCTAAAGGTGAAAAACACTGAGCAACGAAGAACAAGAACGTGAAGAACAAGATCAAAACATGATCTTTACCTTATTTAATTCTTTATTTGGTACTCTTTATAGTATGTCTGGCTAAGTTCTTTTAATTTTTAAGATGTAATTTAGATTATAAGAACCTTTGATCTTCATTTTGATTAATCTATTTCGAGGTATTGCTTTATATTCTATGTTATTAATATTTTTTAGTAATTGACAACCTATAAACTGATCTCAGATTGTTGAACTAACTCGAGAGAGAGGTTTAGAAAATAGATAATCAAAGTATAGACCTATCAAAATTAATTGACTGAGAGATTATTGATTCTATAGGAGGTTGCACATGATTTCTATGTTTATTGCTTCGGTTTGTTAAGTGTACACCTCGAAGGGGGGTATTAGGGGAGAAATGGATTGGATCAAGGCAGCAGCTCAAGAAAGGGTTTTTATTACTAGTGTTATAACCTACAAGAACAAAATTTAGATTAATTGAAATAAAGATTAAAGGTGAATATATACATGAAATTTTACTATTGTAGAATCTTAATTAATACATTTTTCAAATCAACAATTGTTTATTTTTCTTTTAAATTATGTTTAAAGTATTGAATCCTCATTTTTAAGCCTTAGTAAAGTTAAGATTGAAAGTAAATTGGGATTTAAGATTCTAACCACAAACCATTCCCTAAGGATGATATCCAGTATTTACCGTGCATTACTATTGTGATCCTATACACTTATAGTAATCCCAACGAGTTTGCAAATTCTAGGTCTATGTCTATTATCGAAAGAAATCTTTTGATGATCTTGGGTTTCTTTAAATTTTGTCTAATTTGCTTAACTTTTCTATATGATCTACAACAACTTCTGGCTCCAACAACTGTGATTCTCCAACCTCATATCAACAAGTTGGAGATTTGCACGGTCGACCATATAAAGCCTCAAAGGTGTCATGTCAATGTGGGCCTGATAGTTGTTGTTATAAGCAAACTCACACAAAGATAAATATTCACTCTTAGTCCCACCAAACTCTAATATACACGATTTGAGCATATGCTTTAACATTCGAATCACCCTCTTAGTCCGACCATTGGTCTGCGAGTGAAATGTTGTACTGAAACGGAGAAGGGTATCAAATCAAGAGTATACAACCTGACAAAATCTCAAAGTAAACTACGGATCTCTATCTGACACAGTAGACACAAGCACCCTATGCAATCTCACAATCTCTCGAATATACAATCTGCTTAATTGGTCTATCAAGTCCTTTGTGTTCGTCGAAAGAAAATGTGCATACTTAGTCAACCATAGTAAACAATAACCCAAATGACATCATTTCAACCTTGAGATCTATATACTCCTGTGATAAAATCCATAGTATTATGGCTCCCATTTCTACTCTAGAAAGGGTAGGGATTGCATCTGATCTCCAACTCTTTGATGCTAAGTTTTTACTTGTTGGCACACACTATGTTTTTACACATACTTGGCTATATCTTTCTTCATCCCATGCCACCAAACTGTCCTCTTACTATTATGGTACATTTTTGTAGACCATGGACGAATGATATGCTAAGATCAATGTGCCTTTTTCAAGTAATGCAACCCTTAACTCCTTATCAATAGGTATCCCTAATCTTCCTTGATAACGCAACACACCATCAAAGCCCCTCTGCCAGTCAATTATGTCTGCACTATCAGGCCAAGCTTCATACATTGTCAAATTAGGATCGTGCTGTTGTAATTCCCTAATCTTGTAAATATGAGAGTCTGTCAACTGAATATGCATCTGAGGACATATATCCACATGTGGATCTACAGAGAGAATTCTCATCGTAGTTACTTTCTCCAAAATTCATCATTCCTATGCCATTTGAAAAGCTATCATAGTAGTCTCTACCTGTTTTCTACTCAATGCATCTACTACGACATTAGCTTTCTCAGGATGATATTGCAAAGTGAAGTCATAATCCTTTAGGAATTCCAACCATCTACGTTGCCTCATATTCAGTTCTTTTTGATAAAACAAATATTTCAAACTCTTATGGTCTGAATACAATGTAAACCTTTCTCCATACAGATAATGTCTCCACAGTTTCAACAGGCATATTTTTTCTCATTCGCCTTTAGTTGTTTAGATGAATAAGCAATTGCTTGACCATCCTACTTCAACAAACCTTCCAAACTTATTTGCGCTACATTAGTATATATTACTAATTCTTTTCTATGCTGTGGAAGTACTAAAGTAGGCGTAGTAATCAACTCCCTCTTTAATCTTATGAAAGCGTCTTCACATGCTGAAGTCCACATGGATGGTACATTCTTCTTAGTCAACTTTGTGAGTGGAACAACTAATTTGGAGAAACCCTCTACAACATTATATAATAGCCAGCTACACCCAAAAAACTATGAATCTTGATCACTGTAGTTGGTCTTGGCCAACTGATAATATCTTCAACCTTAGCAGAATCACCTGAAGTACCCTCTACGTTTACTGCATGATCCAAAAATTTTACTTCATCTCGCCAAAATTCACATTTGCTAATTTTAGCATACAATCTATGTTCTCTCAAAATCTGCAAAGCAATATAATGTTGCTCATGATCTTTTCGAAACTTGGAGTAAATGATGATATCATCAATAAACACAATAATGAACTGATCTAGATCTGACTTAAAAATCATTTTCATTAGATACATAAACATGGCAATACCATTGGTTAACCCAAAAAGGTATTATAAGGAATTCACAATGACCATATCTTGTTCTAAAAGTAGTTTTTAGTATATCTTCTTCTTGAACCCTTAATTGATGACACCCAGATCTTAAATCAGTCTTAGAAAAGAATTTCGCACCATTCAAGTGATCAAATAAATCATCAATGTGTGGCAAAGAATATCTATTTTTTTTTGTTCAACTGATGATAATCTATACACAATCATAAACTCTCATCCGTTTTCTTTACAAAAAACACAAGTGCACCTCAAGGTGACATACTTAGAGTAATAAATTCTTTAGTCATCAACTCATCTAGTTGCACTTTAAGTAGTTGTAACTCTTTTGGTGTCATTCGATATGGAGGAACGGAAATAGGCTTAGTACTAGGCATCAATTCAATAATAAAATCTATCTTCCGTTTAGGTGGTAACCCTAGCAAATCATCTAAAAACACATCGAGGTATTTACAAACTACAGGAATATCAAATAATTGTATGCCTTCTACCTTTTTTGCTTTTGAACACATATCAGTCAACATTCCTACTTCTTCATTAGTAGCCATTCAACGTCAAGTAGGAATTTGTGAAGATGTTATACCTCTATAAACAAATGAGGGTTGACTTGTTGTCTGAAAGACTATTCTTTTGGAAAAAACAGTCAACATATGCATATAGGCCGCCAACCAATCCATGCCTAAATTTGCATCAAACTTCAAAAATTTCAAAACTTTGAGACTCAGGATCATTTCATGACTACCATATTTTACCACACAATTTTCACATACCATGCTTGGATATATTCTTTCACCAACTATTGTACTCAAAAACAGAGGTGTACTAGTCCTAATAGGAGACAAATGCAATCTATCTATTGTATGTCCAACAATAAATAATAAAGTCAATCTAACATCAATTAAAACATACATATGAGTATCACAAATATCAATAATACCTTCAATAAGCTAGTTACTAAACTTTGGATCAAACTCTGTTACTGCCCTAGCATGTTTATGCATCCCAACTATAGTTCCACCGAAGGTCTCTAAGATGCAGACTATGGACATTAGAAAACTCTATGTCCTACCATCCCACACCTAAAACAAGTAAATGGAGGCCTACTTAATCCCAAAGTAGAAGATGCAACTTGAGACCCTATACCTCTTGTCGCCATAGAAGGTTTGCTCCCAAGTTGTTGTAGTGGTCCCATTGATTGTTGTATACCTCTACCCACCAAATGTGATGCTTGTGGTCTTGTCGACCCTATTATATTCGGAGCTGTAAGTGCCTTTATTCTGCGACCCTGACCACTATACCTAAGCTTCTTATTCAATATTGGTTTTTTATTTTGACAGTATGGCCTTCTCAACATAGATGGATTCATCTGTCCTACTGATGCATTTAATGTTGCTGACAAGGTTACAGTCATCCAGTAACTGTAGTTTTCCTCATTTTAGCATTAGCTTGTCCAGTCTCAAAGTCTCCAACTTGTTATGTTGCTTGTTCATATGTATATACACCTACCACTGCTAATCCCTCATGAAGGCATATCTATCTCTAATTTGCTACATCTAAAGCTCATCAATAGCTACCATTTCTGAGGCAAATAGAGCCAACTAGTTGAATTCCTGGTCATATTCTCTTATCGTCATATTTTCTAAGGTCAAGTGCATAAATTCATTCCTCTTCTTGTCTTTTTCACACCTCGAGTAGAATTCTTCATAGAATAACTCATTAAAGTTAGTCTAGGTCTTAATCTCAATCCACTTGCTAGCCATTCTTCTCTATCAGTCATCTGCTTTGTCAATCAATTTGAATCTAGCAAGTTTTACTTTTTCTACATCAGGCACTTGCATATCATCAAAGATAATTTTTATCCTTTTCATCCATCTTTCTCCAGTCTCCAAAAAATTCAATAGGACCTCTCTGTTTGAAAGTTTTCATCACTTGTTCATATTTATCTCTCTCAATATTGTGATCTACAGGTGTACCACCTCAACTCGACTTCTCACAGGAGCCTCGCACAGCTTTGTTCTCTATCTACTGGTGCATTTTGTGGAACTTGCCTGTTGCCCTGCATTGGTGCCAGAAAAATTGCTAATAGTGTTTGTCGTTGTTGCTACGAGGCAATTATAGCTTTAAGTGTTTGATTCAATTTCTTATTAGGGTCCATGGCTGATCTTGCTTGTCATTCTTTCAACATTGAAATGTACAAGCAAATAAAACTTCATTAAGATAAAATTTCACAGTACTTGTTAGCCTAAAATTGCTATTAATTAAATATTGATATAAGCAAATATAACATCATATAAAATTTGTATCTTTTTAAAGCTTTTAAATCCAAGGCTCTGATACAAACATTGTCACAACCCACTTTGTAAAATTGGCATCATGACCGCCACATAATATCATATACGCTACATCTACATATATAATACTATGTCAACCTCTCTCACTCCATATTCTACAATATCCATAAAAGGTATTTTGCCAAAGTCTCCCGTACAATATTTACATATCCCAAAGGAAAATATCGTCTGATAGATAGTGCATTCTTCAACAATTCCACAAACAAATAGTCTCCAACACACTTTCGTCCACCATAATTCACAAGAATCAATAATTTCCAATACTCTCATATAATTTAGGCAGAAACCATATCTCTCTATGTGATATTGCATATATGGTGATAATTATAATTATACAAAAATACAAACTAAAAAAAAACTTCATATACGTACACAACAACGATTGAAGAGTCTTCTACTCTTTTTGCGCTAGTCGTTTCCTGTTTCAATCTATTCCTGAAATGTTCAAAAAAGTGAGCTGCAACACGCTCAGTGAATGTCCTTTATGATCTATGGCATGTAGATGCAAATAACCATGCAAACAATCAAATCAAGTAAAACATTTAAATTCACAATGCAAATCTAAATAATATATATATGCACTTTAACATAGCGATCATGCTATGATTTTAATCGTGCAAAATTTAATAAAAAACATGTATATGAATATTTTTCAGAAATATAGTCAGTCTTACTTTTTATTTGGTCTCAACAATAGTAGACTGTACATCTAATTATTACTTAATAGTGCAATCATTTTGAGGATCATCACATAGAGAAAGGCCGATACTTCTCATGGCTCAGTCCACATGAATTATCATATAAGAAGTATTATTCTTTATGATTCATTCTATCAAAATGATATCCATATGTTAGATCTTCTCTTGCAAATCTAAAATATACTATTGTGTAAATATAATTTCATGAAGTATATTCTTAATCAATGCAATATATGTTCATACAGATAACATGCTTATGTTCAAATTATTTTTATATTAACAATAACATATAAATAATCAAGATAAAGAAATACTCACAGAATATGAAAAAATTATCTTGTTTGGCATGTGTCTCACTTTCTAGTATAATAATTAATGTCTTCTAAATTTACTGTAAATCAAGTAAAATGATTCATCATTTCCTCTAATGTACATTATTTTCCATGTGCATGTGTTCTATTAATATTAACACTCATCTATATATATAGACCAATCAAATTTGTTTCATCTTATTTTGTTAATCAACTCTCTACTCACCTTATCTTCCTTTTTTTATAATTTCATGTGGGTCCTACCCCATATATTATCGAATTTTTTTCCCATTAAGAAAAGGTAAATTAAATCTATCAATTAATCTTCAAAAATCATAATTTTGGTGTTATTGAATCAAGAATTTCATTCTCTACATTTCACTACCTCTCAATTAAAATTTCATCATTAATATATATAACACCTATGTATTAGCTTCCAATCACCATAAAAATTCATAAAGACTACATGAGTATAAATAAATCACATATTTGTGATCTACTCGATGTTATAACTTTTGTATAGTTTTACTCTTTATAGATATATACTATATATTTTTTAAACACTATAAAATACTATCTATAACAAAAATTATATCTCTAGAATTGCAATACATAGCCTATAAAGCATTTTCGTAACGAGAATGAGGGAAAACAACTTACTTATGTGTCAAATCTGTCAAATTTTACTTTTTTTGTTTTTGTTCTTAAAAACGTAACATAGAAAGAAAGAAGGAAGGAATGAGAAATGAGGGAGAGAAAGAGAGAGACTACTGCCACTTTATTTATTTTTTATTATTTTTTCTTGGGTCCCACACCATGACTTGTCCTTATATATATATATATTAATGGCTACTCTAAATAAATGGGTATCTCATGTACACACAAATATATATTTTCTATTATGTTTTACACATGACAAATGGGGAATCTTTAATTTCTCGATCACTAGAGGAATGCCCAACTTATTAACATCTTCTAAATTTTATGAGCCCACTAGTTTGTTGGAGAATCATCGAGCCATTGTTCCCTTCCTCTTTCGGCAATAAGGAATGGAGGAAATCAATAACATGGGATTTTAGGAGCTTGATCTTTATGCACCAAGACTTATTTATTTTTTAGGCTTTGATCTTGTTATAAGATCTTTTGGCACAATGTTAGTGTGAAAGAATTTGGCATTCTAATCTCCTCCATTGGGCTAGCTGATCCAATATTTTTGAAATTAAAGCATTTCCTCTTGCCGAAGTATCCTATGTAACTCTGGAATGAGTTTGTATCCAAGGTCTGATAGATAAGAACAAGGCTTGCAAAATACCCTCCAATTTGGCCTTAAATACTCACTTCCTCTGAAAAATATTGCCAAAAGTCTCCATATACCTTAAGACTAGTGGAAAGAGTTTAAAGATTACTTTGGATGGGGAGGCTTATGGTATCAACTATTAGGGACACTTCTAAAGTTGGGTCATCCTGTGAGTATACCCTTAATAAACCTATGTAATGGTCATACATGAAAGTGATCCTATACCTGTCTATGACCATAACTCAACCTATCTCAACTAGATTCATGGTGGTCAGATGCAGTCTCACAATGCTGAGCCTACTCGACTAGGAACAATGCCCACAACGATCAAATACAAATACATCACATTGGATCGTGGTTAATTTCTTAATCGTCTTTAATTTAATAGAAATCATGTCGTAACTAAGTTATCGATTTACATGTACACGTCCTACCTATCTATCAATCATAAGGGAATTTTTTTCACAAATAACATGGAATAACATAAATTATAAAACCATAGCATGCTACTAGTAATTCAAATGTTCAAGCATACAAACTGAAATTGTTGGAGTCAGTAGATAGAACTTGTTGCAGATATGTAGCAACACACAGAACACAGAAACAACAAGCAGTTAGACACATGATGTGATCATGCAATTCATTATCAACAGCCTACGTCAGTGGGCCTTGCCCAGTTTAAGAATCCACTATATTTTTGCAAGTTACACCAATACACAGTGACCACTTCAGCCGATAGGAGTACACTTCAAAAACATTGGACTCTCAAGAAGACAACAGTCGCTCTTTACATAAAATCTTTCATACACTTTTTACAGACACTATTGTATGTCCTAAACAACGAAGTAAAAAGTACTGCAGCTTCACTTGATCACTCTCTTACAATAAACAAAAAAGCAATAAACCTTTCAATGAATAACACACAATGATCATCTTGAGGAATGTTCGAGTAATAATCAAAGCTTCAGACTCGATCTGAATAAATAGGATGTAGAATAGAGCATTCCTTTGGTGATACAGATTCTAGAAAATCTTTTTGGACAGATTATTCGATTCACTGTTGCATCTTCTGTCAGCACAATCTTGCTCGATTTCCAAAAACCTTCCCAGAATAGCAACGATCCTTGATATCATACCATAATATGTATTCTCCTTCTGATTTGAGTAGATTGTAACCATAAATATTGTCGACCTGTTTGATTATGGAGAATATTGCAAACTTTCTAAACAGCAATCGTTGCAATGAAAGAATGTTACTGATTTGAGAAACACAATGATTATGAGAAATCTTTATGAAAGGAATTTTTGAAGAGATAGATTATAACCGTAACATTAAAGATGGTGATCTGCCTTTTGAGGATCCCAAGCATTCCAAACACATGATGCAGCAAAAGGGATGTTTTTTGAGATCAGATCATGATAGATTCTTTAAGGAGTAACGTTCCAAAGTATTTGGATGTCGTTATCTTTTCAATAATAGAAATGTTAATCATTACAGTAATAGACTATTATTCTGTTTTAGGATAGATTCATTAACCATTTATAAAAGAGCTGCCTTCACGGATTAGATTTCCAAAATAAGAATGGTAGAGAATCTTGACAGCCAGTTGTACCAAGAACAGAAAACAGAACATTCTGTTGAAGTCTAGGATTTTGGATTTGCATCAAACAGTGCCAATTAAACCCAAATCCTAACGCAAACATACATAAATTGAGAATCACACTAGCACAAACCTAACTCGAGGATTAAAATTAAGGAATAGTTAATTATATTATACATTTTAATCTTTATAATACATGAGAGATATGGAAGTCATTTCCAATTGAACTTATAGTCCGAGTTCCTTGAGATCTGCGAGTTGATACCTAATCCTCCAATGTTAAGCTATCAAGTTCTAATGTTAGGTTTAGTGTCTTATCACATACTCAAGTATACTTGAATCTTCTTTAGTATTATTTGTTCATCACCATTTAAAGCTATGACATAGTGCTCCAAATACTACGCTTCTCAAAACGATCATACCCAGATAACTCAAATTTCTTTACAATGTCTATAGCAACCTTAAAAAACTATTGTCTATGACTTGCTGAGACTTGTTTTATGTGAATTTGAGGTTTCTAATATGTAATCATGGTCATCATGCACCCACTGTACCAAAACTATGAGCATGCCCTATTCTATTAAGCCAGATTTTGTCATTTCATGTGACTAATGATTTAGGTTACCCACTTTAACACTTGGGTTTTGTTCAAAAGATATTTCTAAGCTTACTTTTAAGTTATTCCTAAAGGTTATACTAAAAGTGTCCGCTTTTTTAAGCCATGGGCTAAGGTTCCATGTTTGATAAGCTTCATAATCTTTTTAATACTAAAGTACATGAAAACCCTGTCTTTGAGTATTTTTATACTCGTTTTGCACTTAAACTTGGGTTATTCCTTTAGGATTTTATTTTTTTTAATCTTTCCCCACACTTTCTCTCATTATTTCTTTGTTGTTCTTAGTGTTTAACTCACTATTACATGGCTACAAAATTGCAACCATGCTTGCATACACCAAAATACCCTCAAAACATTTTATTTTAAGTGGTTTGCCTATGGTACAAATGTGTGGGGAGTTGATGTATTCGTAGTCTTGTGTTCACTTTAAGACACATTTCAACTCTGTTCTAAGGTCATAATACACTTGTATATGGTTGTACATATTCAACTAATGTGATATGTACATAAAATGCCTAAAACCACATTCTTTTTGGTGTTTTTCACCTACATACCCTAAGGGGTCTGTATGTGTAATATCCTACATCGATCTGACACTAAAGCGATGTCTGGGCTAAATGAGCAATTACAAGCCTTACTAGTGCCAAGTGCTTTTGGGAGACTCAGGTTTGAGTCTTCCAAAAACAAAATTCTACACCCAGTCAATGGTGACTAAGGTGGGGACAATATCGCTATATAGTGGGCCTGAGTTGTTACAAATGGTATCAGAGCCGTTACTATGTGTACTAGAGGTGTGAATCTCGAGGACGAGATTGCTCCCAAGGGGGTGGATTGTAATATCCCACATCAGTCTGACACTAAAGCGATGTCTGGCCTAAATGAGCAATTGCAAGTCTTACCAGGAACAAAACCCTACACCTAGTCAATGGTGGCTAAGGTGGGGACGATATCAATACGTAATGGGCCCGGGTTGTTACAGTATGTAATGTGTTGGGATGCCACCACTGACTTAGAACATTATTATATGAGGGTGACTTCCATTGCTAGAAATCTCACCTTTTCTCAGTCTCTAGTGATGGTTACGTTTATGTGCAAAATGAACAACTAAACTAAGGTTTTAAGGGAGTGTACTATCTCTTGTATGCCTTCCTTTGCCTTCTTCTTTGCCTATAACCCTTTTGTGTTTTTTTCTACTATTTTCACACCTTTCTAACATTGAGAATGCATCCTAGCCCTTAATTTGTGGATGGCTTGGATGATTCCAAAAGGGATAGTGCCTAGGGTTTTGAAGTTGTTTTCAAATCTATCTCATCTTGTTAGATTTCTATGAAATTTGATATATTTAGTTTTATTTTTCATTATTTTTTCTTTTTTTGAAAACTTAGTAAATTATGAATCCTCCATTATGGCCATCTCAATGTTGTCTTTAATTGAGAATATTTTCCATATTATTCATAATCAAGAACATCTTAGATCATGGCATGTTTTTAAATTTGAATTTTAAATTTCAAATTTCAATTTTTGGTGCCTATTTAAACCAATAATCTCATAGTTTGTAGTGTAATTTAATTCGATGAATTTATTGTAAGAATATGTTTTGTGTCTCGGTCCAATATAATGTACATTATATATCAAATAATTAAATGTATACCTTATTAAGTTATATTATTTATTCAAGGTTATTATTAATATATTTTTTATTTAATCATTAGGTTGATCACTTGTAATTATTTTATATTAATATTATTTTCTATGTTTTTGACAAAAAGCAACCTACAAAGCTCAAACCTAAGACATCTCTATAGTAATACATTATTTTAACCGATTGAGCTTATAGGTCATTCTTGTTACTAAAATATTTTATTTTATTTTTTAGGTTCTTGAGTTCTAGTTTGAATTTTATTTTACTCAAGATTTTTTCACCTTATAAATAAATAAATGTTATCCCTTATTTATTTATTTATTGTTATAAATTTTATTTTAATTTTAATTTAATTATTTATCATTCAAAAATATATATTTTTAATTTTCTCGAGTATTACATGTTGGTTCATCCTAGCTGTTAACCTCACTTGCCTTACTCTTTTGCCTCTTAGAATACTATTAAACAAAATTCAAACTTAATAATAACAGTAATGCAATAATAATTAAAAGAAAAATAAATTAGAACCGATTGACAGAAGCTTGTACTCAATGATGTCCTAAGACAGAATTTGTCCCATTTACTGCCCATGTACTAACATAGAATTTGTCCCCTTCACACCTGCTCGAAGCCAACAGGATACTATTTCCTAGGATATGACTATCGAAAAATCATATTGAAGCACCTCGAAATGAATTTCTAACAAACTAAAATTTCTCAAGTTTATTAATTTTCTCTTTTCTCAAAAAATGTATATATCATCTAAAAAAATAAAATATTATTTATAAAAACTGAAAAGGCTTAATCCGAAAAATCATGTTCTTTCAAATAGCCTGCAAGACGGTTGATTAATTGTCTTAAAACTGTCTTACAACAGTTACTAGCAATTGGAACAAAAAAATAGTTAATTAAATTCAAAATTTAAAAATAGCTTGTTTGAGTCCAAGGCCAAGGCCCTTGTCTTTAATTTATTTATATAATTATATTTTTTAATTTATGGGCCCACTTTCCCTAATTTTCCTATCTAAGATACCCTCACCTTAGGTTTCTTTTATTTTCAATATCTTTGTTCCATCTTTCCAACGTTAAATTATTTCTTTTATCCTATTAAAACACTTTTCTAACATTGCCTCACATTGATTTCCATTCCATTTCCTCCACATTCTTTCCTAGAGTTGCCTACCTCAATAGTAGAAGATGAAGGGAGTTCCTATGTGATTAGTAGTCATCCTATGCAGAGAGGGAATAAAAATCATCTTTGAGTCGAGACCCTCTAAAAAGGTTTGAATTGCTTGGAGCAACTTACTAAAGGAAGAATGGGGAAGCATGATGCTCTTCTCACTCCCAGAACTCTTCTTGATGGCTTTTGCATCACGATTGGGCGTGTCAGTAGCACCCAGTTGAGGGGAAGAAGCACAAAGAGACATCACTAGGCCACGTGTTCGATTTTTACCCATTAGAGTAGGTGCGCTTGTGCCCCTTATGATTTCTTCAATGACTACATCTTGAAAGTTTGCAAAGCTTTCCACATGCTAAATGTAACACCCCATCTCTCGATCTTTCTCACATACGTCACAGGTGATGTAGTTGTCTCGTAGCTTGAGACGTTATTTCTTCTGAGTGCAGTCCATCCTGCTTTCTATCTGAGAACTGGGGATATTACTTTTTCTTTTCATCATTTTTCACATCTAATAGTTTCATCAGTTCATATCCCAAGGTATAGAGTATAAATACAACAAAAAACACAATAATCTCAGTATTTCAAAATAACTGAAAACATTGATTTATAATCAGGGTTACGAACAATTCTGTGGGCTCCATATCCATCTTTTGATAATACAAATACTATCGACATCTGACATGATCAAATATAGTGGGTCACAAGCCCTACAATATAGTTCATTTTCTACTATCCTCATACTGTGAGGCACACT